>MJUT01059650.1:308186-318953 GCA_002080005.1 Gigantidas platifrons
AATACATGACGCCTAACACACAAATACATGACGCCTAACACACAAATACATGGGCTGTTCTCGTTCCTGTCTTGGTACAGGAATTTCAATGAAATATGGCGGGATTAAACTCTTTGTATGGGTCAAAACCAATCACTCTTTTGGTATTGGTCAATGGATTGATCAATAGCAGATATGGCAATGAACATAACAAGGTTGGCGGTTTTATGTCCCGATTAGTTTTTCAAAGGATTTCAGAACATGCGACATTCCCAAAACAGGAAAAAGGGAAGATGACATACCTATTCGAAACACCCGGTCGGGGTAGCTCGTGCTTTTATCTTGGATTCATATCTAATCTCACACTTATCAACTAAAGTTGTGACCTCGAATCCCGCGCAGGACAATGTGTATGCAATACAACATTATGCGATAAAGTTTGTCAATGACTTGTGGCAGATCGACAATTTTCTGCAGGCACCCGCGATTTCCCCAACCAATAAAACTGACCGCCACGATATAACTGAAATATCGTTGGAAGTGGCGTTGAACACCATAAGAGCATGGCAACCCTCCTTAAAAGTTAAATGGTCACACTCACTCACTATGAATACAAACAGCTGAAATATTCATCACTTAATTATAAGCAACATTAACCCACACTTTTTGTTTGTTTGTTTTAGTATGATCACTTTTGCTTGTTCTTTTTTGTTTTGTTTTGTTTTGATTTCAGTTTGTGTTATGCTTCGTTTTTGTTTAATTTGTTATTTGTTTGTCTGCTTTATTTTGCTTTTTGTTTTTGTTTTTGTTTTGTTTTTGTCTTTTTTGTTGCTATGTTTTGTTTTTGTTTTTGATTTGTTTTTGCTTGTGTTTTGTTGTTGTTGTTTTGTGTTTGTTTGTTTTTTCACTGAATCAAAGTAAAACACACATGCACACAATAATCTTTGATAATCCTTGTACGTGACTAATTATCACACTTATATTTGTGTAATGTATGAAATGTCATACGTCAGGATTGGCTACTATCTTTATCAAGGACTGTATATAGTACCTGCCCTTTGCTTTGTATATTAAATCGTTTTTTGTTCACAAAGAGCGTATCACAACCCCAAAGATCGTTATGTATACATGTAATACATGTATTACAACAGCAGGTTTTCTAAGCGACATACAGGGCCCGGGTGACTCAATGGGTTAGGTAGTTGGATTACCTAACAACTCATACAAGACTATCACCAATACGGAGTGGGTTCGCGCCCGAATTTGTATATTACAAAAAGGGTGCACTCGACTCGCAGCCGCAAGTGGTAAAGTTTACCAGTTGCTTGCCCATGGTCGGTGCTTCTCTCCGGGTACTCCGACTGCTTCCACCACTAAAAATGGTCGCCATGATATAGCTGAAATATTGCTGTAATAATTTTTGTATCAATAAAAGCAGAAAGTAATGCAGTTTTACTCTATAGTTTTAAAATATGGTTCCATGATAAACATTTCGAGAATACATAAGTTAACACAAAATTGAACTAATTTCTGTAGAAACGCAATGTTCATGTAATGATAATGCTTTTGTAGACAATTTATTTAAATCTCTATTTAATTCATGACGATTAGAAAACCATGCTTCTACCAGCTATTTTTTGTTAAATAACGACTATACACTACATACCTTTTCTGCTTTTGTTGATAAAATAATAATAGAAATCGGGAATTAATTGACTTCATGGTAATATTTTGAAAAATTGTAGTTTTATAAGAACTATTAAGGGAAGAATAGAAGTGTGAGAATACTTTTGTCCATTATTTGTACATTGAATGCCATGTAAAACGGGTCAATACGATGTTGTTTGTTGTACGATAATACCCACAACAATGCCATTGTAGATGTGGCCTCTAATATCAGATAGAGGCCGCTGAAACAGGCCGATGCCCTTACAGTTCTTTTTATGAACGAGCTTAAGAATTTGACCAATGTTGTATTAGGAAATAGGTATACTCGTTAACAAACAAAACTGTTCAGTATCATGACCTTTTTTATTTTATAAATTATAGCACCATTAGTGTACAAGTTATGTTTTTAAATGAGTTTAATCAAAAGTCATTATCATACAATTTGTCATTTTTCTTATCATAAAATTAAAGAGATCCCATGTGTGCTTACTATTTCACCATTTATCGTCACGGTATATGTTTTCGTATGTCATATGCTTTCGTATCATCCATTTTATTTTGATTTCCACTGCGCACGTGTTATTTTTGACATGTCTTTCGGTTTTTATTTCTGGTACGTACACAGGACATCTGTCAAAAATATTCAAGGTTGCTTTTAAAGACATAAGTACCAAAAATACTGAACCTACATACTGAACCATACTTTTTGTAATGCTAAAAATTTACTACATTTATAAAGTAGGTGGAAAAAAATACAGAAGGGCTATATAAAATTGAACAATGTCGTATGCCTCTCAGACACCTGTTCTACCTGTCATGTGATTGTCATGATGGTCACTGATCGTATTTGTAAACAAAAGAGCTGAATGAAATGTGCATGTTTCTTATATAAAATACATGTCACCAGCAGTGCATGTGGTTTCAGCACGGAAAAAAACCAACAAAAGTGAACACAATTTAGAAAGTGGTCATTTTCAAACATTCTGTTATTTTATTTAGATGTAGGATGATTTGCAGATGGTCAGAACCATGACATTTTAAAACCAGCCATTTCCGGATTTTATATTCGTTTCCATCCCGTATATCGGCCCTGTTTTTACTTTATGTCAAAACATATGACGCCATTTTACTGATAACAAAAGTTGCCAGATAATCGAGAGTATATTAAAATAAAAAAAATGGCTTTTAAAACAATCTTATGTACAAAGAAATATTTAACTAACCATTCTTTGAAAATTCCAATCGTCATATGAATGAAGGGTTAACACTGTTAATCGCTATATCGTAAAATCGATAACCCATCATACGTGGATAAATATTTGTCAAAACACGAATACCGAATATTGCTGCACCAATATTGTTATTTCACAAAACAAAGAAATGATGTCAAAGTGTTTACAAATACCTAAGAAAAGTTGTTAGTTTGTATTTTCCATGTATGTCTGCAATCTTTGAGGTGTTCCCATGACTGAAAAGCTTAAAAGTCGAAGAATGAAACCGGAAGTTAATAGACAACTAATCTTGGATAATTCCGGTATAACCACTATTTTCCAGATAAACAGCATGCAGCTATTTCCTTTATTATTTGTTTTCAAGCAAAAACGCCATTTGTATTGGCATAGCTGCATGTGTGTGGTGAAAACAGCTGCTTCCAATTTATTTTTGCAGCTATGAGTTAAATCATATACCTATTCGGAAAATGAAGGATAAAAATTAGAAATTCAAAATAGAAAATGATCTCGTTCAAATTGTCAATTTTGCGAAACTCTCAACTATGACAAAGGTTATACTCAAGTGTTATCATCTTAGGTGAAACACGGGATGGGGATGGAGGCGTCAATATTCACTTCATATATACCAATGGTATATGTGAATTTTAAAGTTACATGTATAGCAGTAGTTCTACAAGCACATGCAAATGCTTTATTGCTAGGACAAAGACTTCTAAAATTATGAGATAATTTAACATGAAAAGGCGCAAAATTGTTATTAATGCGTGTGTATATTGAACGATCTAATGGGTAACAAATAACCGAATAATATATGAATGGATGAATGGGTCCCCAATAACAGAACTATATATAAATGGGTCACCAATAACCGAATATTATATGAATGGGCAAAGGGCAATATTTCGGACATCGATGACACAGAAATGTATATCAATTGTTTAAAAAGTGCACTGAGTGGCGTAGCTAGGCGGAAGATGGGAAGCCAAGGCTTCCACATCGTTGACAAAAAAAGGAGAGAGAGAAAGAGAGATGAATACCTTCGCCTCAAAGATAATAGTATGATATGTGTCACGGTGAAGAATTCCATCAAAATCAACAATACGAAATATCACCTCTCATCTCGGCAACTCATTGAACATAAATAAGGCCACACATGTGACGTTTGAAATATGGTTTTAATGCTCAGAGGCTATATTTATGAATGTTTTATATAAATATACTCCAGCACCAGTACCGTGCCAAAATTTACCTTGAGCATATCCAAACTATGGAAACATGAACGTCAGCTCCATACAGCTTAAGGGAACACAGTAAACATACATGTGTTACCAAATAAATAAGTTATATTGGACATACTGCATGAAATATTTATTAAATCAGCTGTGAATGGCTTACGAGGGAAATATATTGATTAATAAAAACATAGATATCAAAGTTAGCCCACACAACACGTCTCTGGAATAACCTTCATCAGGTATGCTCAAATCGAGAGATCGGAAAGCCAAATAATTTAAAAGTGTTTGGGATCAATAAATCAACTGAATGGACTAATGGGGAGAAATGGGAATCATACAGCTAGGATGGACCTACTGAGAGATATGTGGATTTCATCAGCTCCTTTGCACCAACCATGATCAAACTTTGAGGATAGATGGCGATTATGTCAATTAATAAGAACATATGGAGAGAAATGGAACATGTGAGCAAATTTGGATAACATCAGAGAGTACAGATATGTGGGGATAAATGCTGATTAAATAAGCTACTGTGGATATATGGTCATGATATTGATTTAAACCAACTAGGTTGAGACTTTGGGGTGAAATGTATTTATGTATGATGTTGTCCAAGACGATTTCCTTATCATATGATTGTCGTGTCTTTAGATAATAACACGTCGGGTGTCGCTAGTGGAAACAGGAACTGTTAACTGTTAACCTTTCCGGTTTTATTGGTTCGTTTTCTATGTAGTGTTTTGTAAATCATTGCTTGTCGTTTTGACCCATTTCTTTGTGCCATTGTATCGTCTACCCGTCTTCGACTTATGACTTCCAATAACATATTTGGTACTGTCAAACTATTGGTTGATTGTCCCAGTAGGATATACCTCTGAGCCGAAATGTGATTTACATCAAATAGGATGATCATATGCGGGGAAATGCATGGACCTATAGGTAGACATGTTATAATAATTAACATGAAAAACAAGACATAATTGTCAGGGTCTAAGTATTCTGCATAATAGCTTACCACTAACCATCAGTCTTATCGATATGTTGTTTTTGTGGGTCACTACAATGATTGCTAAGCTTAAAAGGAGTATGATACTTTCCTTACTTTGGATACAAAACAAAACTCGTTCAGACAAGGGACGGGTCAGCCGGATCAACGACATTTGACTGCCATTGAAAAAGTATAGCGATTTGGGGTGGGATGAAATATAAACATGTATTTTGTGGCGCCTACAATGTGTTTACTCTTTGTGGAAATCTACAATAGAGGTCTTTAGCGTTCAGTGAGCGTGATACTCTCCTAACACATTACACACTGGTTCACGGCCAGAGCGTGGTATTCTCCTAACACATTACACACTGGTTCACGGCCAGGCTTTCAATATTATAATCTGACAATCTAAAGGGCTCATGATATCTACCAACTGGGAACGTACTACAACTCTATGGGTTTGAGCGTATTGGCATGTTTCATATATGCAGAATTGGGCATTGCATTTGATCCAGGTAATATCATTTCGAAGAGTAAATCATAAATTCTACATTATACATTTGTTTTGTGTCCTTTCATTTCTGATTTTGGCATGGTTGAGGATGAGTGTATCTTGTGATTGCCAGCATTACGTGGGTTATATTGAAGAAAATGACGTCAGTGTAACGTTTTCATAATTAATCTTGTTTATAATAAGGCAAACGCGCTTCACATGAAGTACAACCGATATTTTTTGTAACATTAAATTCCGTTTTAATAATTTTATTTGCCTGAAGCTCTTCAGAATCCACAAATAAAACACAATCAAATAAACGAGAGAAACATGAGGGGTCCCTAGTTGGGCAGGCACTGCTTACTTTTCCAGACATCATAGATGACCCCTATTATCGCATAAACTTAGAGCTGCCCAAATCTTCTGTTCCCAATGTAACACTTAGGGATGATTGTTTGTATTTTTGTCCCCTTTCTTTGTCGTTTCTTATCTGTCTTTCATGGATTTACGACCATTGATTAACCTTTAAGGTATCTTCTTACATTTTCATTTAAACAGGACGTGTTTGGAATTTTAGCTATAATCTCGATTGATTTTGATTTTTGCTGTTTTAACGCTACTTTCAACAATATTTCAGCTATATCACGGCGACCAGTTTTAGTGGTGGAGAAAGCAGGAGTATCTGGAGAGAACCACCGACCATGGGCAAGCAACTGGTAAACTTTATCACTTGCGGCTGCAAGTCGAGTGTACCTATCTTTGTAATTTACAAAGCAGGGTGCGAACCCACCCCGTATTGGTGATAGGTTTGTATGAGTTGTTAGAGCCAACGACCTAACTCATTGAACCACCCGGGCCTCGCTATATTATTTAAGAAAACAAGTTAACAAACAATAAATCAAACAAAAATGTGTCACATAGTTCGGTAAATTACGTTGTTTTCGATTGCCATAATCGAAAACGGAGTTAAATTCACGGAAAAGGCCGGAGGATATTGCCCATGATCTATTACTAGTTTCCAAAGTAGACTACTAGTAAACTGTTATTGATTATGAGCTGTTGTAATATATCTTTTACATCCATGAAGACTGTCTATATCTCCAGACAACTGTCACATATGTACGTGATGTTCTCTGTGCTTAATGAGCTTGTAGGTTGGTGTATGGTGCTTAACGCCACTTTGAAGAATATTTCAGTTATAGCAGGGCGGTCAGTTTTGGTGGATTAAACCGGAGTACCCGGAGAAAACCACCGATCTGTTGCAAGTCACTGACAAACTTTATCACATAATAATGTATCAAGTACACCTCGCCATGAACAGGATCCGAGCTCACAACGTCAGTGGTGATAAGCACTGATTGCATAGGTAGTTGTAAATCCAATACCGTACGATCACGGCCACGACGGTCCCTAAGTGAGTTTGTAGTTCGTCCTGAATACCAGGTGAATACTAGAGGTGTTTTTTTACTCCGCTTTTTATCCACAAATAAACAAGACAGCTAATGACATAGCTGGAAGTTATAAGTGTCGAAATTTCTGCTAAGCACGAATAACGTTAAGGGACGAACCTGTTAACTGCTTTCCCCGAACCAGATTTTTTTGGACATGAAATAGCTGTAATTTTATTTGCAAATGTTATCAAAATTTCTCATTGAATAGTGCAGGGTCATATTATTATTATTATTTGTTTTTGTTTTACATCTTTGAAAGTTCGGCAGCATAAATTAAAACAAGGGCAACGCTAAGCGTGGCATATCCCCTCGCAAAAAACAATTGACCTCGGTGTCCTTGACCTTTGACCTATGACCTTGAAAATCAACAGTGTTCCAGATTCTCTAAAGGACTAAGAATGTACCAAGTTTTGTCAAAATTCATTGAAGGATGTTGATTCTAGGGTGTTCAAAAGGATGTTACGCGTAACAAATTTGAACCTGTGACCTTGACCTTTGACCTTGGAAATCAATAGGTTCGAGATTCTCCTAAGGACTAAGTATGTACTAAGTTTGGTCAAAATCCATTGAAGGATGTTGATTCTAGAGTGTTCACAATGATGTTACGCGGTAAAAGTTTGACTCGGTGAGCTTGACCTTCGACCTATAACCTTGAAAATCAATATGGTTTCAGATTATCTTCAAAACTAAGTATGTGCCATGTTTGTTAAAAATTCATCGACGGATGTTCATTCTAGAGTGTTCACAAAGATGTTACGTGGTAAAAATTTGCCTCGGTGACCTTGACCTTTCACCTATGACGTTGCAAATCAATAGGATTCCAGATTCTGTTCAGGACGAAGTTTGTACCAATTTTGGTAAAAATCCATTGAAGGATGTTGATTCTAGAGTGTTCACAAGGATGTTACGGAAGGACGGACGGTAGCGTTACTATATCCCTTCGCAATGTCGTTCGCGTGTGGATAAATAAAAGAACGTAGCCTACCAACCCTACTAAATAGACGCTAAAGAATACCTAGGGTACACAAGACGAAGAAAAACAAAACAAAAACACAACACAGTACGTGTTGCACACTAAACACAAATAACGTATAAAAGACATAAAATGGTGGTTGCCTATAGCTCATCCACAACTCACTGTCCTGAAGTAAAGATATAACACCTGTAACTTGTGGCTTATGTACAAATGTTTGAATTTAATCGTTAATTAATGGACTTACAATAATACAAGAATAACATTCTATATAGCATATTTTGCTATTTACAAAACGATTGAAGACAAAGTTAATACACGAAAGAGATATACATTTATATCCATGGCGTTTGATATCCAGAACCTTTCAGATGTGTTTGGTTGTTTTTCAACATTACATAGTTAGAAGTTGTGTTGATATCAATACTTGAATTGTCAGACAAAATCAGAGAGGCATATGCAAATAATGAATGTACAAGTTACAAAATGAAAACCACACACAAAAATACCAGTGTCGGAACAATTCCAAAATACCATAGAAAACTCATTGAAACAAGGGAAACATCGATACCTGGAACACACACACATACACACACGCTCACACACTTTGGTGCGTGAGAGAGAGGATCTGGTAGTCCATTAACCCCGATATATTTTTGATATTATTATTATTATTATATTCGTCTTAATACATGTATCTGATTACTAAATATGTTTACAGCCATCGTATATAATTACTCTATGGAATTACTTAATGTATTTTGGTTATACCATGTAGGCCCTTTGATTGTACTGCTCCCAAAACTTTAAATTATTTGGCTTTCCAATATCTCGATTTTGAGTGAACCCGATGAAGGTTATATCTACGTTTTTATTATTTAAGTGAACAACTGTTTGTGATTGATTTTGAATTGATTTTGATTTTTGGTGTTTAACGCAATTTTCAACAATATTTCAGCTATATCATGCCGACCAGTTTTAGTTGTGGAAGAAGCCGGAGTACCCGGTGAGAACCACCGACCATGGGCAAACAACTGGTAAACTAGGTTTGTATGCATTGTTAGGTACTATCTAACTCATTGAGCCACCCGGGTCCAACTGTGCTTGACATTAAAACGTAGATAGTATGCAGAGGGCGCAGACAATTATATTTTAATGCATACAGTTAAAGAATGGAATGTCCTGTTTATATTTACATTCCTGAAGAAAGGATCATTTCTATCTAGGAGGGAACAAAGTGGATATCAAATGGATCTAGTTGTTTTTGGTGTGCGGTACATATTTACTGAGATATTTCTGTTTTCTAGTGTGAAAATGTTTATATTTCGCTTATTCAGTTGCGTTTGTATGAGTGACAGGCCTGGGTTATTTTTCATTTACTATATCTATAGTGGAAGAATTATTTGTAAACTGTTCAGCATAAGTATTTACATGGATCATGTCGAGGTAAATGTATTAGTAAGGTGTATCTCGAGTCATTTTTCCTCATGACATCTTCAGTCATCCCCAGTGCCTCATAGCTATTGCTTCGCTTCTGCAAAAGTTTTCCATTCAATTTTTAATTTCCAGAATCTGATTGGTTTTGGGCATTTGTAAGAATAACACTGTGTGAATAGAATGTATATGCGATAAGGAATGTAGTAAACATTTTACTAATACCTGTTGTAAAAAGAGTTTGAAGATATCAAAGGGTTAATCCGAATCCGTATATCGAAGAAGAACAGACAACACAATGGCCAAAAAAAAAGTACAAAAGGACAAACAACGATATACAAAAACATACACATAAAACAAAAGATCGAGTAACTCGAACCCCACTAAAAACCGAAGGTGAACTCAAGTGATCCGGACCGGTATGCAGTTCCTGTGTTAATCTAGTTAAAAACCCAGTAATAAGTCATGAACTAGGAAAGGATCGGGAACGTTTGCTTGTAATTGCATTATTGTTATGTGTTAGTCAATGCTTTGGTCTTTGGACATATTTTATTTGGGAATGAACTCACTGCATGGCCTATTTGTAAGGCCTTTATCCGATCACCCCGTTCTCTCCCATTTTGGCATCGGGGCACTTAAAAGGGTGGTATTTACCATTCGCCCACCTTTTCAGATGTTTGCCCTATTGTTGCTGGTAGCGAAGAGCCCCATACCAGTTCAATCTTCAGGGTCACAAAAATATAAGTCCACCACTGATCGCATCAACGCCTTCCAGTCTGGAATACTGTGTCGTAATGGTGATGATCGCTACCATCTATATTAGATAAAGATAGTGGTGTCTCGTATACCCTGCTTTCGTCATTATTTTGTTGTTGCCATTTTCTAACAAAAACAACTATAATCACCACGGCTAACATTATAAACAATTCACTGATGGAAGTGCCGATTATAATTAGTGTCGAATCTGACTCTCTGTCGGGTTTGTCCGTGACAGCGGGATCCTTCGTTGTGAAAAGAAGTGTCAAGTCGAAGAATGTGGTGTCTGTTCCATCAATACAAGATATTATAATTACATATTCAGAATTTGCGTTCACGTCAATACTTGAGTATTCAGACAAAACCAGAGACGCATCTGAAAAAAAAATGAATGTACAAGTAACAAAATGAAAAACAAACAAAAGATACCACAGTGTCGGAACAATTCCAAGACACAATAGACAACTCATTGAAACAAAGGAAAAAGCTATCCTATTAACACACATACAACATTTGCTCGCTGACTTTCATTGGGTTAGAACACCAACTTGTCGTATT
>MJUT01059650.1:340565-352300 GCA_002080005.1 Gigantidas platifrons
ATGCATGGGCGTTTCCCTCAATTCCTTTACATAAACAAAATTTTTGTCCACCTTTTTTCTATACTCGGACGTGTCTCTCAATTCCTTTACATAAACACAATTGTTTTCCACCTTTTTCTATGCATGGACGTTTCCTTCAATTCCTTTACATACGCACAATTGTGTTCCACCCTTTTCTATACATGGGCGTTTCCCTCAATTCCTTTACATAAACACAATTGTTTTCCACCTTTTTCTATTCATGAGCGTGTCCCTCAATTCCTTTACATAAGCACAATTGTTTTCCACCCTTTTCCATACATGGGCGCTTCCCTCAATTCCTTTATATACACACAATTGTTTTCCACCTTTTACATGGGATGGGCATCTTCCCGTTCACTTGTCCTGTTTGATCAGGTATAATCTTTTCAATAAATACTACAATTTGCAATCATTTTGACTCCCCCCACCCATAAAACGCCCCAATAAATAGTAGCGATGTGGCAATTAACAAAATATATATTTAAAACATATGTTGAAAGAATAGAAGACAAATATAAAACTTACTTTCTTCTGCAGAATTCCATGAGAAGAGAGTAAAATATATCATTAAGGAGACCCACATCTTGTTCACCATTGCTACGACACCTTGAATATAACAGGAAGACTTTGACCTGGTATTAAGAATAGGGAAGTTGGTTAAAGTTTCTGGATCTAATAATAGTTCTAGAAAGCTATATATTTATATTTTCTTTCATAAAACGATGTATTTGAAAAAAAACACCCAAGGATATATATATATAACGTCTGAAAAACCAGTCAACGATCAATCTTACGGGGTGTTGGATCGTTACGGTATAACGATACTATGCAAGTAAAATAAAATTTATAAACGTCTAAAATGGTTTGTAAAACAACACCAAGTACACAAAACAAAGTGATAAAGAATTAAACACTTCGTTGAATCACAACATTTTCGTCCCACCGAGGGACTTTACCAATGTCTTTTATTTTGCTTATATAATATCGTTATACCGTAGCGATCCAACACCCCGTAAGATTGATCGTTGACTGGTTTTTCAGACGTTGTATAGATATATACGATGCCTGATTAAGTGCACACGACGGTTTCTGGAATAATCAACATTGAATACACTCATAGTGAAAGCCAAAAACCTCTTTGGAAGCAAAAACATAAAAGAACCTAAACAGTATAAGCTAAATCGACTTAGACCACCTATACCTATGAACGATTTAATTAACTTAGTTTTAATACATTAAATTTTTCATGATTTAGGAGAAGGGGTTATGAAGTTTAACGCTACTTTCAACAATATATCAGTTATATCGTGGCGGTCAGTTGTATTGGTAGAGGAAACAGGAACATCCGGAGACAACATGACCTGCCGCAAGTCACTGACAAACTTTATCCCTTTATCGAGTACACCTTTCCATGAATGTTCGCAGCTTAAATCTTCTCCATTTTACAACTAATTTACAACGTAGGTAGCTTGTGCTAGAAAGGGACAGATCTTATTGTGTAAAACTCACTCTGATTCTAACAAAAAGTTCTTTGAAACTGATATCAACATGCTCGATTTTTTTATTGACAAGACTGACAGCATATTTATTTTCTTTGGTGGACATATTTTTCAACAGACAGTCGGCATACGTATGGGTACAAACTGTGCTCTTCTTCTCGCCGACTTGTTCTTTTATTCGTATGAGGCAGACTTGATACACGGGCTTCTCAAGAAAGACGAAAAAAAAAGCTAGCCCGATTTTTTAATTATACATTCCGCTATATATATGATGTCCTATCAATAAAAAATTCTAGGTTTGGTGATTTCGTTGATCGCATATATCCCACTGAGCTTAAAATAAGGGATACCATGGATACAGATCGGACTGCTTCATACCTTGACCTACACCTCGAGATTGACAGTGAAATGTGGTAAAGAACGAAACTTTACGACAAAAGAGATCATTTCAATATTCCCATTGTGTACTTTCTTTTTATTTCTAGCAACATTCCAGCAGCACCTGCATATGAAGTATATGTTTCTCAGTTGATACGATATTCCAGAACTTGTGGTTTATATCAGGATTTCTTTAATTGAGGGTTGCTACTAACAAGGAAGCTACTGAAACAAGGGTTCTTCATGTTTAAGTTTAAGTCATTATTTCGAAAGCTTTATGGTCGCCACCATGACTTGGTTGACCGTTATGGAATATCTGTTTCACAAATGACAACGGATATGTTCCTCTTGTAAGCACTTCCCGGTCGTTTCCTCATTCATGACTTACCATCGGGTTTGTAACTAGATTTACACAATGGATGACACTAGTGGGGAAAGGACTGCTTACCCATCCGGAGCACATGAGTTCACCCCCGGTTTGTAGTGGGGTTCGTGTTACTCGATCTTTAGTTTTATGTGTATGTTTTGTAGATCGTTGTTTGTCCTTTTCTTTTGGCCATTGTGTTGTCTGTTCTTCTTCGATATAAGGATTTTGATTGCCCCTTTTGTATCTTCAAACTCTTCTTAAAGAAGGACGGAGAATAACATGGCAGAAAGAACAAAATCTCAAAAAAATGACAAACAATAACATACAAAACGTTATAAAGAAAATCAAAGATCGAGCAACAAGAACTCCACTAAAACTAGAGGTAAACTTATGTTCTTCCGAAGAATAAGTAGTTCCTGCTCCACTAGTGGCACTCACCGTGTTACTCTTTTTGCGAACCAGGTGATATGTCCTGAATGAATAAAGGACCATATCGTGATAACAAGTATATGATTACCTCTGCCTGAGTTTTAATAGAAATCTAGATCCTGACCTGGGACATGTACAAAAATGTGGTGGGGTTAAACCGATTAATGGGATTCCCATTCCCCTCTTGAAAACAGGATCTCTAACGTCAAAGTCTGATTTAGTGTGTACAGTAATTTAGTAATATCACCTAACTAATATTCAATTTAATGTTATAAAATGCAATTTGAAAAAAAGTAATTGATACATTACCTTTAATTATGTTTTAAACGAGGAAGAGGGAAGATAATTGACAAAAGCGTTAAACGTCCATCAACTAAGTTCTTAGATCAAAAGGAAGACAGAAAGAAATATGACGAAAAGCAAATAAAAAGGAATACAATAAATCAAGATAATAATTAAATAAATAAAAAAAACATAAATTAATAATAAAATAATAGCACATTATGGGAACAGTTTCAAAATTCAACAAAAAAATCGTAGAAAGAGGCATAATCAATACCCCTAACACACAAATACATGACGCCTAACACACAAATACATGGGCTGTTCTCGTTCCTGTCTTGGTACAGGAATTTCAATGAATAATGGAGGGATTAAACTCTTTGTATGGGTCCAAATCAATCACTCTTTTGGTATTGATCAGTGGATTGATCAAGGGCGGATATGGCAATGAATATAACTAATACAGCCGGTTTTTTTTTATAGAGATGTTCATTTTATGATAATAAACATTAAATGTGTTATTATAGGTGTTTTGATGTCTAGTGTAACTAAACCGTAGATTGACTGGACTACAATATCTGTAAATAAAAAAAAAATGCCCGATTTGTTAGTTTCAAAACACCGGGTCGGGGCAGCTCGTGCTTTTATCTTGGATTCATGTCTAATCTCACACTTATTAACTAAAATTGTGACCTCGAATCCCGCGCAGGACAATGTGTATTCAATACAACATTATGCGATAAAGTTTGTCAATGACTTGTGGCAGGTCGACGATTTTCTCCAGGCACTGCGATTTCCCCAACCAATAAAATTGACCGCCACGATATAACTGAAATATCGTTGGAAGTAGAGTTGAACACCATGAGAGCATGGCAACCCTCCTTAAAAGTTAAATGGTCACAGTCACTCACTATGAATACAAACAGCTGAAATATTCCTCACTTAATTATAAGCAACATTCACCTACACTTTTGTTTGTTTGTTTTGGTATGATCACTTTTGTTTGTTCTTTTTTGTTTTGTTTTGTTTTGATTTCAGTTGGTGTTTTGCTTCGTTTTTGTTTAATTTGTTATTTGTTTGTTTGCTTTAGTTTGTTTTTTGTTTTTTGTTTTTCGTCTTTTTTGTTGCTATTTTTTGTTTTTGTTGTTGTTTTTTTTCTTTGTTTTTTTTACTGAATCAAAGTAAAACACACACGCACACAATAATCTTTAATTATCCTTGTACGTGACTAATTATCCCGCGTATATTTGTGTAATGTATGAAATGTCATTCGTCAGGATTGGCTACTATCTTCATCAATGACTGCATATAGTACCTGCCCTTTACTTTGTATATTAAATCGTTTTTGTTTGTTCACAAAGAACGAATCACAACACCAAAGATCGTTATGTATACATGTAATACATGTATTACAACAGTAGGTTTTCTAAGCGACATACAGGACCCTGGTGAATTAATGAGTTAGGTAGTTGGATTATCTAACAACTCGTACACGACTATCACCAATACGGCGTTGGTTCGCGCCCGCCTTTGTAAATTACAAAAAGGTGCACTCGACTCGCAGCGCAAGTGATAACGTTTACCAGTTGCTTGCCCATGGTCGGTGCTTCTCTCAGGGTACTCCGGCTGCTTCCACCACTAAAACTGGTCGCCATGATATAGCGGAATTATTGTTGTAATAATTTGTGTATCAATAAAAGCAGAATGTAATGTAGTTTTACTCTATAGTTTTAAAATAATGTTCTATGATAAACATTTTCAGAATACATAAGTTAAACACAAAATTGAATTAATTTCTGTAGAAACGCAATGTTCATGTAACGATAATATTTTTGCAGACAATATATTTATATCTCTATTTAATTCATAACGATTAGAAAACCATGCTTCTACAAGTTATTTTTTAAAATAATTACTATACACTACATACCTTTTCTGCTTTTGTTGATAAAATAATTATCAAAATTGGACATTAATTGAATTCATGGTAATATTTTGAAAAATTGTAGTTTTATATGAACTTTATAGGGAAGAATAGAAGTGTGCGAATACTTTTGTCCATTATTGTACCTTGAATGCCATGTAAACCGGGTCAATACGATGTTGTTTGTTGTACGATAATACCCACAACAAAGCCAAATATCAGATAGAGGCCGCTGAAACAGGCCGATGTCCTTACAGTTCTTTTCATGAACGAGCTTACGAATTTCACCAATGTTGTATTAGGAAATAGGTATATTCGTTAACAAACAAAATTGTTCAGTATCACGCCTTTTTTATTTTATAAATTATAGCACCATTATTGTGCAAGTTATGTTTTTAAATGTATTTAATAAAAAATTATTATCATGCAATTTGTCATCTTTCTTATCATAAAATTAAAGAGATCCCATTTGTGCTTACTATTTCACCATTTATCGTCACGGTATATGTTTTCGTGTGTCACATGCTTTCGTATCATCCATTTTATTTTGATTTCCACAGCGCATGTGTTATTTTTGACGTGTCTTCCGGTTTCTATTTCTGGTACGTAAACAGGACATCTGTCAAAAATGTTCAAGGTTGCTTTTAAAGACGTAAGTACCAAAAATAGTGAACTTACCAACTGAACCATACTTTTTGTAATGCTAAAAATTTACTACATTTATAAAGTAGGTGGAACCAAATCCAGAAGGGCTATATAAAATTGAACTATGTCGTCTGCCTCTCAGACACCGGCTCTCCCTGTCATGTGATTGTCATGGGGTCACTGATCGTACTTGTAAACAAAAGAGCGGAATGAAATGTGCCTCTTTCTGATATAAAATACATGTCACCAGCAGTGCATGTGGTTTCAGCACACACAAAACACAACAAAAGTTAACACAATTTTGAAAGTGTTCATTTTCAAACATTCTGTTATTTTATTTAGATGTGGGATGATTTGTAGATGGCAAGAACCATATGAAATTTTAAAACCAGTCATTTCCTGATTTTATATTCGTTTCCACCCCGTATATCGGCCCTGTTTTTACTTCATACAAAACATATGACGATATTTTACTGACAAAAAAAGTTGCCAGATAATCGATAGTATATTAAAATACAAAAATGGCTTTTAAAATAATCTTACGTACAAAGAAATATTTCACTAGCCATTCTTTGAAAATTCCAATCGTCATATGAATGAAGGGTTAACACTGTTAATACGACGATTCCGTGATAAGACGTTCTCCTGACTTGGAGGAAGAATTCGCACCGTCGATCACGTGACTTCATAAAAAATCTAGGCATTTTTAGCAGACACTGCAGGTAGAAATACATCGAGGAAAACGATCTCAAAAGCCATCCAGCAAATATTGGTGCGTGGTTCTGGGGTGTACATCTGACAGCAGGAAGAAACCAAATCTGGAAAAATATGTAACATTTATCCCATTTCAGACAACGTTGAACGACCACAGGCCATTTTGAACAAAAGATGCCTAGATTTTAGTCACGTGGTGATGGAAGTCACATGACGGTATTATCTGAATACCAGTATCCCGGAACCGACGTATCGCTATATCGTAAAATCGATAACCCATCATACGTGGATAAGTATTTGTCAAAACACGAATACCGAATATTGTTGCACCAATATTGTTATTTCACAAAACAAAGAAATGATGTCAAAGTGTACAAATACCTAAGAAAATGTGTTGTTTGTATTTTTCCATGTATGTATGTAATCTTTGTGGTGTTCCGATGACTGAAAAGTTTACAAGTCGAAGAATGAAACCGGAAGTTAATATACAACTAATCTTGGATAATTCCGGTATATCCACTATTTTCCGGATAAACAGCATGCAGCTATTTCCTTTGTTCTTGCTGTTTTCATGCAAAAATTCAGTTTTTATTGGCATAGCTGCATGTATGTGGTGAAAACAGCTGCTTCCAGTTTATTTTTGCAGCTATGAATTAAATCATATAACTATTCCGAAAATATAGGATACAAATTAGAAAGTTAAAATTTAAATTAATCTCGTTCAAATTGTCAATTTTGCGAAACTGTCAACTATGACAAAGGTTATACTCAAGTGTTATCGTCTTAGGTGAAACACCGGATGAGGAGGAGGCGTCAATATTCACTTCATATATACCAATGGTGCATGTAGATTTTAAAGTTACATGTATAGCAGTAGTTCTACAAGCACATGTAAATGCTTTATTGCCAGGACAAAGACTTCTAAATTTATTAGATGATTTAACACGAAAAGGCGCAAATTTGCTATTAATGCGCGTGTATATTGGACGATATAATGAATGATATAATATATGAATGGATGAATGGGTCCCCAATAACAGAACTATATATAAATGGGTCACCAATAACCGAATACTATATGAATGGGCATAGGGAAATATTTCGGACATCGATGACACAAAAATGTATATCAATAGTTTAAACAGTGAACTCAGTGGCGCATCTAGGCGGAAGCTGGGAAGCCAAGGCATCCACATCGTTGACAAAAAAAAGGAGAGAGAGAAAGAGAGATGAATACCTTCGCCTCAAAGCTAATAGTAGGCTATGTATCACGGTTAAGAATTCCATCAAAATCAACAATACAAAATATCACCTCTCATCTCTGCAAATCATTGAACAAGACCACACATGTGACGTTTGAAATATGGTTTTCATGCTGAGAGGCTATATTTATGAATGTTTTATATAACAATACTCCAGCACCACCTCCGTGCCAAAATTGACCTTGACCAAATCCAAGCTATGGAAACATGAACGTCAGCTGCATACAGCATAAGGGAACAAAGTAGACATACATGTGTTAGCAAATAAATAAGTTATAGTGGACATACAGCATGAAATATTGATTAAATCAGCTGTGAATGGCTTACGAGGGAAATATATTGATTACTAAAAACGTAGATATCAAAGTTAGCACACACAACACGTTTCTGGAATAACCTTCATCAGGTATGCTCAAAATCGAGAGATCGGAAAGCCAAATAATTTAAAAGTGTTTGGGAGCAATAAATGAACTGAATGGCCTAATGGGAAGAAATGTGACTCATACAGCTAGGATGGACCTATTGAGAGGAGCACCAAGTATGATAAACCTTTGAGGACAGATGGCGATTATGTCAATTAATAAGAACATACGGAGAGAAATGGAACATGGGAGCAAATCTGGATAGCATCAGAGAGTACAGATCTGTGGGGATAAATGCTGATTAAATAAGCTACTGTGGATATATGGTCAGGATTTTGATTTAAACCAACTAGGTTGAGACTTTGGGGTGAAATGTATTTATGTATGCTGTTGTCCAAGACAATTTCCTTATCATATGATTATCGTGTCTTTTGATAATAACACGTCATGTGTCGCTAGTGTAAACAGGAACAGTTAACCTTTCCGGTTTTATTGGTTCGTTTTCTATGTAGTGTTTTGTAAATCATGGTTTGTCGTTTTGTCCCATTTCTTTATGCCATTGTATTGTCTACCTTTCTTCGACTTATGACTTAATATGAAACAGGCACTGCCTGGTAAAGCTCGCAAAGATAATCACTTAGATATCCTTGGATGAGCAAACATGTGCAAAACTTTATGCTTATGTGCATACATGTATAATTATTTACCAACTTTGTCTGAAAATAGAAATTTGGTTTACTAGTGGCCATAGACATAATGTTTACTACTATGTATATGTTGCACATAGCAGGGTCTGAAAAGGCGATAGTGGTATTGTAATCACTAGTTCAGTTTGATATGAGGCAGGTACTACCTGTAAACTACCTGCATGCACTACCTGTACAAGCGTAAGCAAAATCAGAAAGGGTTAATAATAATATTGGACCAAGCAACAATACAAAGGTTAGCTTCCTGGATGGTTTGCCAGACATTTGATAATAAACACAATAGACAATATTTTATTTGCACGAACACATTTACAATAAATGGTTATGGCATAAACTGAAACAATACAAAATAACAGACTCATGAAATGACAGTGGTATTTAGTACTACTAAGTATATTAAAATAGCCTCAGTTTCTAAATGGCCTTTCTCATTAAAAAACAATCATTTAAAAAATTGACTGTAATTTTAAGAGTCACCAGCAAACTACTATTAAAAAGTAAAGACATGTGTCTTAATGAAATATTTGAGTTAACTGTTTTAATGTTAACTTTTTGTAAGAATGTTTTTCTTAAAAGATATATAATGTGGACAAGTTGAAAAGAAATGATATTCGTTCTCAATTTCTCCTGTATCACATGACAGGCAGACACGATTCTGTCTCTCTATATTTGAGTAACGACCTTTTTCAATGGTTAGAGAATGGGCACTAAGCCGGAATTTGCTCAGCAAAGATCTATCTGATTTTAATTTACAGATAACAATATATGGGGGTCTTTCACCACTTTTATGAATTTCTCGAAAAAATTTCAACTTTTCACATACATTAATCAAGCTATTCATATTCTGTTTAGCCTGATCTTGAATCCTTTGTTGAATGCTATTAATATAAAATTTAATATTATTTGTGTTAAAGATAAGATGTCCAATTCCTAACTTATTAATCCACTCTTTTATAGTGGTTACCCATTTATTGGTTTTTTCAGTATTTGTATAAATTTTATTTACAAGTGTATTTGGGGAGTTAACTATGTGATCAAGTAAATTTATAGCTGAAAGTTTGATTTTTAGATGCAAAGGAGTTCTGTTTGTCTCTGCTAGACAAGCTACATTAGTAGTTTTGCACTGTACCCCTCAAATTTCTTTTATGAATTTTAGATGTAGGTGTTCAAAAGGGTCAGAATCGCTGAACTTATTACCTACATCCCAAACTTCACTTCCATACAGGATGACACATGAACAGGGATAGAAATTGGGAAGTTCAAACTGGTAGCACAGACAAGATTTTTGATCAAAAATGTCTATGCTTAACTAAATTATAGGTAAAATTTTAGTAGCCCAGACCAAAATCTGATAAATAAATTCACTGAACCGACTCAGAATTTGCCTGTCGTGTCCTTGTGTCCTTCGGTTGGGCACAGTTGAACCTGTTCCAGAAGACTGATATCCCTCCTACCCTCACCACCAGCTGAAAAAAATTAAGCTTGGCTAAGTTGGGTGAAATTTAAAACAAGGAAGAACAATAAATAACAAAATAAAACGCTAATTAAAATGTAGACGCTTCAAAATACTTACCATTAAGTGTCTAATCTTTGGAGATGCAACTCTGGTCTCTATATACTGTGACTGTACTTTTCAAAGAAAATTGTTCGTTCGGTAAATGGGTTGGTCCTGAAGTAGACAAAGTGTTCATCAGTGGCTTTTATATTGTTGATACATTTTAAATTAATACTTTCATTGTAAATTTTGGTCCAGTTTCTGAAACTTATGCTAAGGTTATATATTTCAAGTGTAAAGCAGACCAGATTTCCTTTGATTGATAAGAACTCTCAAATCTATACCAGAATGAGCAGCACGGATAAATTGTAGTGTAAACTGAGAAATAACATGCTACCAGATAGAACGGCCAAATATTTGTTTTTGCAGATTTAAACCGCATTCAGTTGCAGTATGGACATTTACGATACGGATTAAAAGTAGAAGGTAAAAGGAAAAGCTGTATCTGGCTGTTTGGAAATCATGATCATTAGTTGTGACAATTTGCTAGATCATATAAGATTTGGATTGAATTCTCTGCAAATCTAAATGTGGTATACTAACATTTTCAAAAAAAATTTCTTCATACAACTCCACTGTATAAATAAACTGACATTGCTTTTCACTTTCCTGTTTGGTTTGTCTATTTCCTTCTTCTAAATGTGGTGTAATTTTGGTTGACAATTCTCTTTTTTATTTTGTTGTCCTTATCTTTTAAACTGTTTTTTCAGTATTTCAAAAGAATTGTCTGTATTGAGAGGGACCCGTTTTAATGGTGAGAAATGATTTTGTGAAATAAGTATGTCAATGCTAGTAGGAGAACTAACATTGAATCATCTTAAAGTACAATGTGAAGACTGTTGTAGCCAAATGTTTATATTTAAACCAAATAAATTATCAATTATCAACATTTGTTTAAATTGTATAACCTGGCTATCTATGTAGTCACGCCCACTTTTGCCGGGACTACTTTTTCATATATGTGAGATTTTTGTCAATAAATTTAATCAAAACAATATTTTTGTTTGTTTTTATAATTAATCCCAGCAAAATAGCATGAATAATTATCAATAAATATTTTTTATAAAAAAAATACTTGTCTAAAGAACGTTACCATCGTCTGCTGGCGTGTTAGACTATTTCAAGGTGATCTACCATACAAAAAATCTGTCTCACTTTTTTCAACCTATCATATAAATTGAAACAAACCAAGATCAGGATTTGAACCTGAATATCTCATGCGAACATGAGTGCTTTCCATTAAGCTATCTCAGTCTTTAAATACTGAGAGGCTGACAAAAAGCAAGACATTCAATTATTTCCCTACATTTTATTTCTCTGAAAATATTACGTTTTAATTTATAATTAATAACAAAAAGGGACTGGGCAATTTTCAGCTATATAACACAGGCACTCGTGGCACGGATTTACCACACCCCTTTTTCTAACTTTCTGTTTACAAATTTATTTTCAATTAAAATTTCTTTATTTCTTTATTATTTCATCTCTTTTTCATTATTTTAACTTGTTCGTGTCAATATTCATGCAATCTTATGGTCTTACAAGATTTTTGTAAAATTTAGAAACAGTAAAAAAAAATGTTCTTAGAAT
>MJUT01059652.1:0-12448 GCA_002080005.1 Gigantidas platifrons
CTCTCCGTCAAACCCACCATATCCGACCCATCTAGAAATTTCATGATTATATTTTTTGTAAAGATCGCTTAGGGATGTGTTAAAGGTCATAGTGTATTTTCTGTGTCGTATATTATGGGGGCCGTTGTGGTCGTGATCGTATGGTGGATGGATTTATAACTACCTATGTAATCAGTGCCTATCACCACTAAAGTTGTGAGTTCGAATCCCGTTCTGGCAGGTGTACTAGATACAACATTATGTGATAAAGTTTGTCAGTGACTTGCGGTAGGTCGGTGGTTTTCTCTAGGTACTCCTGTTTCCTCCAAAAATAAAATTGAAATATTGCTGTAAGTGGTGCTAAAAACTATAACGCTAAACACTATATATTTTTACCTAAATGCAGAGTACGTTTTTCATCGATTTTGATATTGGGTTAGGAGGGCCTGGTATTTCTGGATTTTGTACCGGCGATAACTATGGATTTGATTTATGGGTCTACTATAAGGACTAGTTACCTACCTCATTGGCTGGTAGGTAATATAATAAATTTACTACCATTATTATTTGAATAATAGGAGACGGCTGCTGGCCAATCAAAATTCTACTTTCCGCGAGATTGTCAGATACATGTAGTACCATTTCAAATACATAATTCATAAACAAATAAAGTACATAGTAATTTTATATTATATCTAGCTGCAATAGGACAGTCCGACCGTCTGAGTTACATGGAAAACGGGATGGATAGAAAAAATTAATATGCCCGATGAAGGTTATTCCAGAAACGCGTCGTGCATACTAAATTAGATATCTACGTTTTATTACTATATCAAATGAATAGATCGAAATCTGGATATAACGAACTTACACGATGTCGAAACAAGATATTTGACTTGTAGGCAACAATAACATAGGTATTTACCCATTTATATAGAAAATGTATAGAAATAAGATATTGCTTCTCAGCTGAATGGCATAATCCTCTGAAATGGACATACTGTCGTTGTGTGGGACGAAACATAATTTGACGTCTTAAATGCACTGTGTTATAACGGTCATGTATTTATCACATGTCATTTTTGGATTTTATAAAACTATGCATCTGTCATTGCAATTTGATTTATTGATTGATTAATTGATTTGTATTTAACACCAACTTTAGAAATATTTTAGCTATATTGTATATCTTAATTTCCTAAACTACAATACCCATAAAAATAAGACATTTCAATTAGGAGACTGTCTTTATTTCATATGCCGGGGTATTTTAGAGTGCATTTTAATAATGAGCTATACAAATGGTTGGTTGGTTGGTTTTATGCTGTTTAACGCCACTTTCAAATTTGTTTTCAGTTATATCGTTGTGGTCAGTTTTATTTGGGGAGGAAACCGGAGTACTCAGAGAAAACCACCGACCTGTCGCAAGGCACTGACAAACTGTATCACATAATGTTGTACACCTCGCCCTGACTGCATATGTAGTTGTCAATCCAACTACTATACGATCACGACCACTACAGTCCCGCTATCAAAATCTTGATCCAATGGTCACCATTTTGTTGATTGGTCGTTAAAAAAAAAAACTTTTTTTTTTCTCTGAAAAAATAATAACTAAAACAATCATTAAAATTCTTAAAAAGTACAAAAGCAACAAATGCAAAGAAGCATGCATACACACCAGCACGTATTCCATTCATTCTATATTCATTCTAATCAGATGGTATGATTGAAAAATAGTAAACAATTAATGACTTTTAATGAGGTGGATACAAGGATTTATTAACCCAAGAATATTATATTTACCGAGGCCCCTTAGGGCCGAGGAAAATATATTATTCTTGGGTTAATAAATCTTGATATCCATCGCATTGAAAGCCATTAATTGTTTTATTATATGACACATTTTATATGTTGATTTTACCCTTAAAATAAGCTTTTTTCTTGACGTTTTCTTTGGTTTCGTATGGTGCAAGACGTTGGAATGTTATATTCACCTCGCATTATGTCGCGTGAGGTGAATATTATACATTTACTGATTTTTGATGAGGTAAATGTGTGGATTTATTGACTTTTGAAAAAAATGATATTCACTGAGCCCGAAAGGGCGAAGTGAATTTCATTTTTTTTTTTAAAGTCAATTAATCCACACATTTACAGAATCAAAAGACAGTAATTGTTTTATTCTATATTTTGAGGAAATAGTGGTTTTCTGAAATAAAAAAAAGTTACATGTCGACTGTCCTGACGTAGTGCTACATGTACATTATTGTTTACATCACGACCATGTTATTATCTGAATCTTTATCATTTAATATTTTTTTTTATGTTCCGTTGGATAAAGTGGCAAATCTTACTTTTTTTCATTGGTTGATTAAAATAAAACATCCCTAAAAAAAAAAATATCCATGTTCCAAAAATAGTAACACGTGAGATTTACCGCGGTGAATATTACATCTGAGGAGATGAATACGTCTTTTTTATTTTAAAAGATGATCTAGGCAGAAATCTATACTAAAGAATTTATTAATATAAGAATAAAACGTTTTATCAAAGAACGTTACTAGGGACGTCAGCCAATCAGATAAAAGAAATATTTATAGTCATATAATAATACAATCAAATCAAATCAAAAATCAAAAAGTTTTATTTAAAGTCGGTACATTTTATAACAGCACAACATAAGCTCTCAAGAGCTTTTCAAACCGACATGCATAATACAATTACATAAATACAGCACAATAAAACATGACATGCAATGCAAATACAAATACTTGGTATCCAGATGATATTTATGCATACATTTCTGTCTTGACCTCTGGAGCCCTACAGCCAGTGCGCATGTGGCAAGTGCCTCGCTGCGCATTAACTGTCATAGGATCAGAAGTCAATACAGAAAATAGATGCCCACATTTATAGCATACATTACACATACAAGTACATTCATGCAAATTATAAGCAGTCTAAATTTAAACAAAGAGGCAAATCTACTCAAAACAAACATAACATATTTGAACTTTTAAAACATTTATATAGAAATAGCTAAGCACTATAAAAATTAAGCAAAGAGGCAAATCAACTCAACACACATAAAATATTTGAACTTTTAAAATATTCATGTAGAAATAGCTAGGTACTAAAAGCAGTCTATATTTAAGCAAATCAACTCAAAACACAGATACAATATTCATGCACTTCTAAAACATATTTTATAATATTCATGTAGAAATAGATAAGCACTAAAATAAAGCATATTTTAAACTAAAAAGCATATAAAGCAAAAAAGGCAATAGTAATGTAAATTTCATGCAATGTTTATTCTAAAAAAATATTAAAACTAGCAGCAAGCATTGCAACGGCACGAGTTGCCATTCCATGAGTTTATTAAATTTTTGAATTGATTAAAAGATGTTTGTGTTCTAAAATGGTTTGGCAACTCGTTCCACAGTTTAGCAGCAGCATATCGAAAGGATTTTAGACTATACCTTGTGGTTCGTACTGAAGGAATTTCTGTAATGTTGTCGTACCTAAAACAATATTTAGTATCTTTAATTTTGATTAAGTCATGTAAATATGAAGGACTTTCTTTATGTAAAATTTTATAAACTTCAATAGCCATATTTCTCAGCCTTCTCACTTTTAATGTTGGAAGTTTAGATACTATTAACAAGTTTTCATATGTACTATTATAATCATTATAAATAAATCTTAGTGCTCGCTCCTGAATTTTTTCTATTTTATTTGTATTAGCTTCACTACAAAAGTGCCATGAAAGTGGACAGAAGTTAAAGTTAGACAATATGAATGAATGATATATGGTTAATTTACCTAACTTATTTAAATATTTACCTAGCCTTTTTAACACATTTAACTGTCTAGATGCTTTTTTACAAATGTTTGAAATGTGAGAATTAAATTTAAGTTCAAAATCAATAGTAACACCTAATAATTTTACTTCTTTTTCGCATTTAATTTTATTTCCTGCTAAATCAAAAACAATATTTTTATCCATTGATTTTTTGCCAATAGCTAGGGCCTGAAATTTATCAGGATTTGCCTTCATCTGGTTACATGAAAACCATTCTATTAATGCCAGACTGTCTTTTTCTAAAGTTTCAACTATTTTATCAATATTATCATCTGCATGTGCGAGAGTGTTGTCGTCTGCATAGTTATAAAGTGTGCTGTTTGTGGTAAAATGAAAAATGTCGTTTAAAAAGATGTTGAATAGTACAGGTCCTAGAATTGACCCTTGCGGTACGCCTTAATAGATGTCTTGCCAGTTGCTAAGTGTGGTACCAACTTTGACGCATTGTTTCCTGTTAGTCAGGTAGTTTTCAATTAACTGTAATGCAGATTTTGACATGCCATATGCTTCAAGTTTAAGTAATAATAATTTGTGTGGTAGGCAATCAAAGGCTTTGGATAGGTCCATTAGTACAGCTGCAATGTATTTATTTTGGTCTAGTGCCTGTTTCCAATCTTCTATTATTTTTAGTAGTGTAGTATGGCAACCGTAGCCTGATCTGAAAGCTGATAGAGATGGATGGAAGTGATTTTTAAAATATTCTGTTAACTGTTCGTTGATGGCCCGTTCAAAGAATTTTGAAATAACAGGTAGTATGCTTACCGGTCTATAGTTACTTTTGTCTAGTGCATTGTTCTTCTTGTGTAGTGCAACAACTTGTGCTTGTTTTAGTTGGTCTGGAAACACAGAATTTGTTATTGTTTTATTTATCATTTTTGTTATTGGTTTTGCAATTACAGGTTTAGCTAGTTTTAATAATTTAGCTGATATACCATCTCTACCTGTTGCTTTTTTAACACTGGTCTTATTTATCTGTTTATGTACAAATTCCTCAGATATTTCTTTAAATTCAAGATTTGAAATAATTATATGGCTGATATATTATTAAATGCAAAGCATACAATGAACAATGCATTGTGAAATATTTATACAAGTTTCTATATCAGTGATATATATATATTGAGTGCATTCAATCGACTTTCAGAAAATAATTGTATATGGTAATACGATCACACCTGTTTTGAACATAAAATGTCAATGAATTAGTGAGTGAATTGTTGTTTAATGGAAATGGGAAAATTATGAGCAACAGCATGGGATGAACAAGTAATATTTGATGAGATGATGATTATGTCCGCACACCTAGACCATAGTTCTTGCTCACTGAAGCAATAGTCCAACCAGTCTTTGTTCTTGCTCCTCAATGCGACGTGCTTAGCAGAACTTCGCATACAAATTATCATAGTCTGTGTCTTGTCCCGACCTAGCTGCGGAACCGTAGCTCGTATGGTCATTGTGCTGTTTTACTGATAGGTGTAGACCATAGATGGTCCGCAAATATATAAAAAAACAAAAGCAAGGACCTAAAGAGCTACGGTTCCGCAGCTAGTCCCGACCGTGCCTGGAACCCAAAATTGACAGCCTTACATATTGGGTGAGTAGCGCTGTTGTACAGATCGACGAGTCGTAATCTTGATCTTTATACATTTTGACATAGAAATGATGTATGTGTATAATAAAGAACGCTGGGTCCTAATCTTAAACTTCATACATAATATATTTATTCATGGTCAATTTGCGATGTGTGAATATTTACCCTGACACCGTTTTCAGTTCAATTCCCAAATTGATATAAAACAGTGGTTCCTGAGTGAGATCAGAAAAATGAATATTGTTCTTTCAAAATCTATGCAAACAGTAAAAAAAAAGAGAGAGAGACACTATAGTAAACAACTGTTACTGTTGATGCAATGTAAAATTATAAAACTCCCGGTCTTATAGATCAGGGAAAAACATGTAAAAATTTCCACAAATAAAAAACAAAGGTTCTAATCAGTTTCAAATTTCAATGAGTTTGATGCGCTGACAAGGAATATATGTCTAGGGTCCTGCAATGTATGTAAACTTACTTTAAACATATAGTCAATAAGACAATATTAGACGATGATAAAAGATGGAGTTTCATAGAGTGAAAATGTATAAAGATAAGGATTTAGTATACGTGGTTTAAGCAGGGAGTCAACTACAATATAAAAAATATTTTTTGTGAATGTGTGACGTAAAAATGTTTTTGACATTTACTTTCGTAATTAAAATACTTCAAAGGACTCATAGTTATTGATGGAGATGGTTCACGAAATAATTATATTCTACCCTCCTAACTGAATTTAGTACTACGTTGACTACTATTTTACCTATTTTGTTCCAGTACTGTTATAAATGCTATTATAGTGACAACCGGAACCTTTTAACCGTAATGAAAGCGAGAGGTTTGGCGCCATAAAATCTGATTCAATCCACCATTTCTTTAGAAATGCCTGTACCAAGTCAGGGCCATTGCGGTTTTCCCAGTTTTCCGGTTGTTGTTGACTGATTTTGTCTGTTTGTTGATTTATGAGTTTTGACTTTCCCTTTGGAAGATTGATCGGTGTTCGATAAATTTGTTATTACCCTTATTTGCACGAACACATTTACAATAAATGGTTATGGCATAAACTGAAACAATACAGAATAACAGACTAATGTAATGACAGTGGTGTTTAGTGCTATATTAAAATAGCCACAGTTTCTAAATGGCCTTTCTCATTAAGAAACAATCATTTAAAAAATGGACTGTAATTTTAAGAGTGACCGAGAAACTGCTATTAAAAAGTAAAGACATGAAATATTTGAGTTAACTATTTTAATGTTAACTTTTTGTAAGAATGTTTTTCTTAAAGATATATAATGTGGACAAGTTGAAAAGAAATGATATTCGTTCTCAACTTCTCCTGTATCACATGACAGGCAGACACGAATTTGTCTCTCTATATTTGAGTAACGACCCTTTTCAATGGCTAGAGAATGAGCAGTAAGCCGACATTTGCTCAACAAAGATCTATCTGATTTTAATTTACAGATACAATGTATGGGGGTCTTTCACCACTTTTATGAATTTCTCGAAAAAACTTCAACTTTTATATATTCCATACATAATTCTGTCTGCATCTTGACACCGGTTGAAATAAAAACAAAAACAAAAAAACTCACGAATCACGTGATCAAGAGAGGAATATGAGGTGCCTAAGGGGATACAAGCACACCAATATTGATTTTTTTTGTAATGAAATTATTTTAAAAAGTAAGTCACGTGACAATAGTATCATGAATATTCATGACCTAATAAAAAAAAGTAGGCGGGAGTTTGCCATATGGACCGTTATGGAATATCTGTGTCACAAATGACCACGTAAACACTTCCCGATCCTTTCCTCATTACAACTAGATTAACACGACGGGTGCCACTAGTGGAGCATGACTACTTACCCTTCTGGAACACCCCAGTTCACCCCCGGGTTTTAGTGGGGTTCGTGTCACTCGGTCTTTAGTTTTATGTGTATGTTTTGTAGATCGCTGTCTGTCCTTTAGTACTTTTTCTTTTGGCCATTGTGTTGTCTGTTCTTCAATATACGGATTCTGATTACCCCTTTGGTATCTTCAAACTCTTTTTAATAGGATTAATATATTTCATATACGAAAAACTGCAAGCACAACAGGTGTCACTAGTGGAGCAGGAACTGTTAACCTTTCCGACGCACCCAAGCTCTTCACAGGGTTTTGCAGGGTTCGTGTTGCACGAATTATAGATTTCTGTGCAGTGATTCGTAGACCATTGTTTTTCGTTTTATCCTTTTTCTTTTGCCTGTTGTATTGTCTTCGATTTACCCATTTGACATCTTCAATCTTTTTCTTGTGATTCACGCTTTAATTTTTGATATGTATTGATAAATGTGACGATATTTCAAATAAAATGGTTATTTTTTAACATCGAAAAAGTCTATTTTTAAAATGTCTAATATGAAAACGACAGCTGCATGGAATTCAAAATTCAATAATATTTTTTTTTCGGATGAAAAGAATACATGCTACTGAGTAATGATGATTGTTGATTTTAATTGCTGAAAACAAATATACTCAGTAATTACATCATGTGGTGGACGTGTGAAATTAGTCCAAAAACCAACTTCATTTCTGAGATAGATTGCTCGATATAGCTGAAATACTGTTAATGTTGGCGCTAAGCATCAATCAATCAATGTAATTATTATTACAACTATGGTTCTCCTCCGTCAGACATAGGTGACCTTAGAACTATTTTGGCTATCCTGTTTAGGCCCTTTGATGTTCTGGCTCCCAAACATTTTCAGAACGAAAAATAATATTACGCACAGTTGGTGTAATCTTTAATAAGTACTGAAAACGTAGACCTAAATATCTAATTTAGTGTGCACGCGGTGTTTCTGAAATAACATTTAACAGGTACGCTCATAACCAAAAGATTGGAAAGCCACCTAATTCATATGTCTTTGGGGGCAAGTGTAAGCGTACTTTAATTCCAGCGTGTAGAATTTCCGGTTATGGTTATGTTTAGGGTTAGGGTTAGCATGGAAACAATAACCTAGTGCAATAATTCCTCTGGAAATTATACACTAGTGTATCTTGTCCTCTGGAAAGAATACACTGGTGGAAAGAACACACTGTTACACAAGTACGCCAAAAGAGCCGTATCTGGGTAGCAAAAATGTGATATTACATTATTTAAAGGTGGATTGTCTACGAACATCGTGTTTTTTCATACCCAAAAGTATTGTCGTTGTCCGTACTGACCTTCATAAAATGAAGATTAAACACCGAATTATTGGCGAATACGCAACAAAACGTTAAGATTTAAGAAATAATTCATGCCGGCCATACTTTATTGTTATTCACATATGGGTAGGCAGTGTATTCATAAATATTTAACGCCGAGCGATAGCTATATATAAAATGGAACGATGTTTTAAGAGTGTGCTATATATCATGATTTCAGTTGCATGTTTGGTGGGAACAAAATTAATTCCAAGACGTTATTTGGTAGATGATAAAGCATCATTAGGATGGATCAAATGACGATGTGCTAATTTACACAAGTAAAAGGGGGCATAATGTGTAGTCTCACAATTTTACTTTGCAACGGTTACAACCGACATTCTTAATAAGTTATTGCTCATGGGGAGTTGCTAGGTATCATCAAGACGAAGAGAAAGTGGTACTCGCCAAGTACGACACATTTATTGTTTCTCATTACAAGAGCTGGTTGTGTATCTGCTGTATTCTGTAAACAAACATGAATAATAAAGTCAATCGATCAATCGAAGGTTCATCGAAGAATAATTTAATTTGATTTGAATATTTCTATCCGATTGGCTAATCCACCTGTTGGTTATACTCGATAACCTGGGTTGGTACTGTGACGTCACCAACGTGTTCATCCGCCAACGACAAATTCAAATAGTCACATGAAATAATCCTAATCAAAAATGTTGAACAGGCTATACTTACATAACCTGGTTTGGGTCAGTTTACACTTTTCATAAACCGCTTCGCTGTTTATTAAACGTAAACTCATCCAAACCAGGTACTATCATATAACCTTTCAACAATTTTAAATATTCCTTGAAGACATTTAAAGATCTTTTTTATATATGGTCATATATCCGGTAAATTAATTTATTTTAAAAGATACGAGCAAGAAACAATGAAATGTAAAAAAGCAAACAGATGGAAGATGGGACCCTGATCAGTGCCAGCTACAAAAAAAATCGTTTTTACACATCACAGCTTCTGTGTTACCAACACTAAATATGCTATGCATGACGTTCAAGATTAGCCATAGCGTAATGTATGATGAAGCTCTTTGCCCGATTATATGTGTGGGCTGGTATTTTATTGACACGTGGAAAACACTAGCATCACCGCATCATTTCACTAAGAGGGGAGACTTAGGCGCATAAAACTAGCCCTAACCCCGCCACTTTTTATTGAAGTGTCTGTACCAATCCAGGGAAATCAGTGGTCATGTATTTGCGTGTTTGGTCTATGGAATTTGCCTCTGTCTACTATTTTTCCTCACTGATTGTGGAACTATTCTAAAAGTGTAGTATTTTTTTTTTTCATTTTATGGAAATGCACACAAATATACTCTATTTTTCTTTTTTTCAGGTAATTGTTGGTTTGATGATCAGACTATGGAAATAGACAGCTCTTTGCCATCAGTAAACCATAAATCAGTATCAACCTTGGACGACTGTAAAGATCGTTGCCATAACTACCAAAACGGATCAAAACAGTGCTGGGCTATCATGTACCACTCGCCACCCCAAAAATGTAATATGTATGTTTCCATTAATCCTCAACAGTATTTATCAACAACAACAAATAAAAGCAAGAAGAAGTTTTATTCTACCAGAGAGTGTTTTTCATGTAGGTGTCTATGGTTTTGTGTGGGTGCTATATGCAACATTGTTATTAATATATTAAATGTCACAATTACTTACTGGGTGATGATTCCATGGGCTTCATTGACAGAACTTCAAGTTCACTTTGCAATTACTGGATACTGGGCAAAAATCCCAAGGGTTTCATTGAGCTTCGAGATCGTCCTATGCGGGCTAATGGTGATGCCCTCTCGAGGAGGCTTTCAGTTTATAATACAGTAAGCATCCACCGTGACATAGTAAGATTCTTTCAGTGTGTCATGTCACCTACATCTTAAAAAAGTAAGCGCATTTTATTCTAAAATTTTCACACCTGCCCAACTCATAATACTTTGCCAGTAACAGTCCAACTTACACATGGCTACAAGTCGTTTTCCCTTGATCGCAATGTAAACAGCACTGAAGCAGATTGAGGATACCCCACAACTTAAGGTGTTCAGACACCTATGCAAGGCCAATGATTTCATCTGTTGATTCATTATAATTGTTTTAGCTTCCCCTATTAGTCTCGTAGTCAAGATATAAAGGTAAAGGGATCATAACTCCCAATATATCCGCTTGTTTTAGAGGAACGGGAACGCATGTCGAATATATATTTCAATCTTATACATCTAAAGTGTCCAATTTATTTTCCCTAAAAAATTGCGTACATTTTATATCCTTAATAAAACTGTTTGCGCATGTCTATAGTCTCATGTGAACATTAAATAAGAGTATATGTGTTATTGAGTTGATATTAAACGATATACGCAGGAGTTACGACATATAGACGATTTCTTTATCAAAGCAATATTTAAATCTTATGGACTGATTCTGATACTGGAACATAACGGTCAGTGTGATGTCATATGATGACGTTTAATACCGATTAAGACATGTTTTGAAGGTCTCGATATACGTTATCACTAGTATCATAGCTTAGCATGTTGGACCCGCTGTGATGATGGCTGTCTTGACCTTCACAACTGCCGTTATTCTATATTTGTGACTGTTACAGTTTTGTTTTAATCGAACTGGTCGGCATTCGCATGGTATTTATTGAAAAACAGACTACACACAACTTCTGTATTGGCTTAACACGACAGTGTAGTGCTGGTGTTGGGCTTATATCTACACATACAATATGTGCACATCGCCTCTAAGGATGGGACTTCGCATCCCGACATTCTCGGTGAGATGTAATCGGTACGACATCATATTGAGAAATGTGTGATAATATGAAAAACAAAATAATACCACACCATCGGAACAGGTGCAAAAGTCACAAAAGAGGTAAATTAATACCACTAACACACAAATACATATCCGCTCGCATGGCTTGAGATAGATGCTTCAATAAAAGGTAACGGGGTTAGGCTAGTTTTATGAGCCTAAGCCTCCCCTTTCAGTGAAATAATGCTATGCAAGTGTTTTCCACATATTAGTGATTTGTTCAAAGTCCGTTGTATTTGCTGACTACTTCAGTTTTCCCACAACAACAAGAACAAATCAAAAAAGACCGCAACGATATAACGTGTATACTATTGAAGGTGCTGTTAGTCCGCCAAAACTATACCCTCACTTTACGCAACTTGACAAATGATTTTGCTCCTTCATGTGGACTTGTGAGCTTTAAATGCTGTTTTAGTGACAACCGGAACCTTTGAACCGTATTGGAAGCGAGAGGTTGGCGCCGTAAAATCTGATTCAATCCACCATTTCTTTAGAAATGCCTGTACCAAGTCAGGGCCATTGCAGTTTCCCAGTTTCCCGGTTGTTGACTGATTTTGTCTGTTTATTGATTTATGAGTTTTGAATTTCCCTTTGGAAGATTGCTCTGTGTTCGGTAATTTGTTATTACCCTTATTGAACAATTGCGATAATCGTTTGATTTTTGACAACTACAAATTTCAAGTTATCAATTAAATCATATTTGACGCCAGAATCATCAATATGCATTATAGCAATGAAATATCCGCCTTAATCTCATTCATTGGTATAAATTTCAGACTGCAGAGCAAACAATAATCACCTATATATAAATACTTATGTATCACCTTAAATCTTCGATTAAACCTACAACAAGACTATGCGGTTAAATTACTGTTTTGTAGAAAGATTTTGCTTGTATTTCAGTGGAATAGTGTAAAATTGTAATCAGAAACTA
>MJUT01059655.1:0-12460 GCA_002080005.1 Gigantidas platifrons
TAAAGACACCAAAGTGCTAATCTGATATCAGAAGCCGTATATTGTAGAAGGACAGACAACAGTATTTTACCAAAACAAAAAGACAAAAGGAGAAACAACGATCTATCAAACACTACACAGAAAACTAAACATAGAGCAGCAGGAACCTCACTAACTGATTAACTATTTAACTTGTCATGTGTGGGAATCCAACTCATAAATTCAGTGATAGCAGGCATTGATGTACACCCGAATTACCGTAACGAACACGATAGCCTTTCTGATGGACGTTGTGACAGAATTCGAAGTATCAAGTACATTGATTGATATGTCGTTTGGTGTTTAACACAATCTGTATCAGTATTATTATCAGTGACATCGTGGTTGAACATTTTTTATAAATTAATTTCCTCAACTATAAAACCCTTAGACATAAGATAAAGTTGTGAAGAAAATAATCTGATTATACTTACAAAAAAAAATAAAAGGAGAATATTAAACACATATGTTATCTATTAAATATTTTAGTACATAATTTTCTCATGTTTATTACATTTCTGGTGATACATCTTTATGTAAATTGGAATATTTCACCTATGGTTGTTTTCTAAGTATAAATTGTTGTAAATTGTAGAGCGTGAGCTTTAAATAATTGGTGTCATAACATGTGCTCAATCCCAATCGCTAATGCTTTGAGCAAATAAAATATGGGTTTTTTGTAAAAATTTCAGTATTCTGAGATAAATTCTGTGACATTTGTTAACAAATCTGGTAAATTGTTGACGTTCGATTAAAACATGTTTTAGTGAATAATTGGAAGGAAAACATTCCGAACGTTCCTCATTATTCAATAAATAACTATGCGTTTATCTACAATAACCAATGCGACATCTGGTTAATATTATGTGTTCCTTGTGATTTTGACTGCAAGTTGTAAACTAAAGAACATTCCTTGTGATTTGTTATGAACTGTCATGTCAGAATGTCATCAGAAGCTGCCTATACGGAATAAAACAAATGGATGCTGGGTTATCAATACGATCTTGGCTTCCTGGTCAACGCCAGTGTTGCCATGGATACCTATATTACTGAAATACTGACGACTTATAGTTAAAACAACAACCAATGAAATAATCATTAAAAAATAAAAAAAAATAAAAGGAGAATATTAAACACATATTCTGTGGCATCGAGATTCAAGTCAGTTGAAGTGAAACCTACTTACCGCGTTGCGTAAAACTAAGGTGCACCAGACGACATTTTGTACAACTGAAATTCCACAATGACATAAATTCATTTGAATTGTTTGAATGTAGAGGTATGTATGTACTCAATCGAGCAATTGCTATGTAATAATGATGAATCTATTGACTCGATGAAGGTAAAATATCTTTTACCGACTTTATGATTCTATCTTAACAATGTTATGTTGATTTAAACAGATTTAGATAAAAAGTGTCTTATATCCTCAATCCTAAAACAAATATTCAGGAAAATAAGCTTGGTTCCTTTTTAAAACGGTCTACAGAACTGAGGACAGAGGACTCTTGAAATGTTTATTTGAAAATTATTTTGTCTTTATTACCATGTTTGTATTGTTTGTATTCTGTTTATTTTTGTCACATGCAGTAACTGTATAATGGCAATCAAGTTTTTGAATTTGAAAAAAAAAAAAAATTTGAAATTATTCCACCAGGATCTAATATTTAATAAAAACCAAAAACGCCATAAAATTACTTTATATCAATATATGCCCACTATATGACTGACGTATGGGACGGCAACACAATGAGACCAAAAACTGTTCTTTCAGTGGCCAACGTAGTGAAAATAGACTTGAAATTCATACTTAGTTGGGTCAAGGACGTATATAAGATAGAATCTGCATAAAATCACCAGGCAGAAAAGGGAAATATAACTTAAAAAAGTAATAATTTTTTTTATTAGAAAACGGAAAAATCTAAATATTTCGTAAACCGTATATTTTTTTTAACGTATCCAACGAGAGTTTTGTCAGGAATTTTACTACCATTTTGGAATTGTATGAATATTTACGGTTGAAATTATTCTGAAGGCCCTGCTCATCAAAAAAATTACCAATTTTTAGCGTTATTTTGGTCTTTATTTCAGGCAAAGTTCTTCAAAATACGCCAAGTTTGCTCGTTAAATGTGACAGTAATCCCATATAACAATAGGAACGACGGTGGTCCCGCAACTGGTCTATTGTCTCTCGTCGAAGTGCCAGAGAAGGCTATTGTTCCCTTCATGGTTAATGCATTTGACTACGTAACATTTATACACAGGCTTACCTGAGATTTAACTGGAAAATTTTGAAAAAAGGGTGAAATAATAAATTTCCATAATTACTGGTTTTTAATTTGACCAAGTTATTTCAATCTTTCGGAAATAATTCGAAAAAGAACGGTCTTTTCTGTTAATAAATTCACTGAAGTTAGATATGCCATATGCCAGCAGCCTTGCATGTTCTTTTAATCAAATTATCTGGGGAAGACCTCTGGCCTTCTCAAGCTGAAAAAACTTGAATAGATTTAACACAATGTTTTTACAATCTTTTGACAAGTCCTTTGTTTTACCCATTCTTGCGATGTTTATATATGTTAAGATGTCAAAAAATAGGTTTATGAAGAAATTTTATGTGAAATTTTAGAAAGATTTTAAAGTTTAAAAATGGAGTGGCAAAATATGCCTATACACCTGTCTCTGTCTCTATCAAGGTAAGATTTACCTGGCTGCTACCTCTAGTTAGTTTACTCCCACCTCTATTTTGGCGGTAAAAATCGGGGGAAATGTAAAATTTCAGATGAGTGCAACAATAATGAAAGGTTATGGTTAGATAAAATGCATATTTTAAAAATGGTAGTAAAATTCTGCACAAAACTCTCGTTTACCGTGTTTTAAAAAAATGTATTGTTTTCGAGAAAACTCAAATTTTCCGTTTTCTAATCAAAAAATTATTACTTTTAGTTACTATGATAGATTGCATCGGTTTCTTGGCCTTTATTAAAATATTTAAATCCGAATTTTCTAATTTTGTATATTATATTATAAAGCTAAAAATAATTACCTTTATATACTGTTAATTGGATGACACTCTTCTCTATTTTGTACACAATGACAGTTTCTTTGTTTAGTATTTAATATCCCGCCATGAATAGCTTGCAATACATTTAAATTTAAATGTTTTCTTCCATACTTAAAATAAGTTGCTTGGTTTAAATTTCATTGAAGCAGAACATTGTAAAAAATAGTTTTTACATCAAATACGATACCCAGTCGATCACATGTTAACTGAACTATATTATTACATAATGTAAACGAAAACACACTTGGCTATACACAGAACCACATGGTACACACAGAAGTCAATATGTAGCACGCTTATTTATCTTTGTTATTATAATATCAAACAATCTTTTTGACAAACTAGTATATCCCATAATGACATATAATGCTGAAGTTTCTTTTATGGACAACTACCTAACATACTTCAGAGCAAAAACTAGAGCAACTAAGACAAAAAAAACAGTAGATTTATTTAGTTTTATTGATAGAACCCCCTTTGAAAATGTACACTTAAATTTCTGTAAGTATGTACTTGGAGTAAAAACGTCTTCTTCCAACATCGGTTCAAGAACCGAGCTGGGACGACTGCCTCTAGAAAATAGAATAATTATACAATCACTTATATATTTTTCCCGTCTCCACACTGAAGAAATTAACCCTTTTACTTAGAGAAGCCCTTGAGTTGCCCAAACTTCTTGATCAGAAGGGAGTATACTCATGGTCAACTTACATTAAGGTTATTTTAAGAAACCTCAATTTAGAGTCGGAACTTTTTAGTAGCCATACGGATAAAGAATTTAAAAGTTTAAAACTTAAAATAAAAAATGAAGTAATTGACAAATATAAATCCATATATAGAAACAAATTAAATAGCTTTGATGAAACTAGTAAGCTCTGCCTATACAAAAATATAAAAGAATCAACAGAACCTGAATTTTACTTGAATTATGATAACTTTACGATCAGAAGATTATTTGCCAAAATGCGCATCAGTGACCACAATTTAGAAATAGAAAAGGGTTGATATTTTAAAATTCCGAGAGAGGAAAAGTTATGTAAAATTTGCAAAGAGGTAGACGATGAAACCCATTTTCTTATATATTGTAAATTAAACCAACAACTTAGAGAGAATTTGTTTTCGAAAATAAAAGATCTTTCCTTGTTACCAGAAAACAATAAAGTTTCTTATTTACTCAATCCTAAAATAATAGAGCATGTTAGCATTATTGGCCTTTTTATAAAACGGTCATTAGAACTGAGGGCAGAAGTCTCCTAATATGACATGTTACTTTTAAATCAGATATTATCATTGTAATGTATCACGTTTATTTGTTATTTGTTTTGTTTTTTGTTTTTTGTTTTTTGTTTCTTTTTAATCTGTCACAAACATGTCTTATGTTTAAAGGCAATACAGAATTTGAATATAATGGTAATTATTTATGAGTAACAGGAGTATTCCTTATATTTCACTAAGGATTAAGTATTGTTTACTAATATATATATATACACTGGTCTATTTTTAGAATAAAGACAAGACCGTAACTAGGGTTGTACATCAACCGATGCAGATCGTGCCGATGGTACGACGGCGGATGGGTCCGAGAGAGATATCTTCCCACTCTTATGTGGGGGTCCGGGGATCCTTCTCCAGACAATGTTGAAAACTTAAGACTACAGATGTACTCTGAGGCTTTTTATCCCACCGCGGTAGCGGTAAGGGATATAGTAATAGCGGTCGTTCGTCTGTCTGTCTGTCTGTCTGTCCGTCCGTCACACTTTCTTGTTTACGCGATAACTTGAGTAAACATGGATGGATTTGAATAATTTTTTCCATGTGGCTTGTAATTATCATTATCTTGGATGGGTTCTTATATGGAAATATTTGAAGCAAGGGTTTTGGGGGGAAATCTTAATTTTGGTTGAAAAATCACCAATTTTGAGAATGGTGTCTTGTTTAGCACGTGGCTTGTAATTATCATTATCTTGGATGGGTTCTTACATGGAAATATTTGAAGCAAGGGCTTTGGGGGGAAATCGTCGTTTTTGGTTGAAAAATCATCAATTTTGAGAATTGTGTCTTGTTTACGCAACAATTTTAGTAAACATGGATAGATATGAATAATATTTTGCATGTGGCTTGTAATTATCATTACATTGGATGGGTTCTTACATGGAAATATTTGAAGCAAGGGCTTTGGGGGGAAATCTTATTCTTTGGTTGAAAAATCACCAATTTTGAGAATTGTGTCTTGTTTACGCGATAACTTCAGTAAACATGGATAGATTTGAATAATATTTTGCATGTGGCTTGTAATTATCATTATCTTGGATGGGTTCTAACATGGATAGATATATAAAACTAAATATTATGCAAGTGCAGGGGGGGGGGGGATACGTCGCGCATTTATGCGCTAGGCGGTTCTTTTATATTTTGTGCAGACTTTAACTGTTATCGATCTTGACATTTTTTCTTTCTTCAATTTTTGATTAAAGAAGAATTTTCTGAATTTCATGGGCATAGTTTTTATTCAATTTGTCATAAATTCAACCCAATGAGTAGTATATAATTTATCCCGTGGTTGCTCGGGAAGAATGTATTAATCCGAAATGACAAAAGACGTATTTCATATACATATAAGAAGATATGAGCTCGTCTGGAATTATAAGTAAAAAGTGAATCAACAAAAGAAGAAATTGAATGAAAAGAGATAACAATGCATGTGGTGATCTGAATCAGTTTTAAGTTGAAGTCGAACAAATAATAGATACATCTTGTCTACAGCCAGACTTCTGAGGACACATTCATCGTAAACAAGAAGCTCTGGTTTCTACATTATAACATGTAGCTGATCTTCTTTACATCACAATGGATGTTGTATTTTACATAATACAAATGTATATATCACATTTCATCAATAATAAAAGGATAAATTTAATATGTTTGTTGTTTTGAATATACTGAAATATTATCTGACATATAGAGTGAAACAATTTTACTTGTTCAGTTTTATGGTACATGTATAAATTTGTATGTGTTGATGGTTATTTTCAGCAGTGTTATAGCTATACATACATATGATTACTACATACCTTGAGGTAGAAAGGGGGAACATGTCTTTATCAACCTGACCGATGAAAGCCCTTGCCATGTGTTGAGACAGGGACACTTAACCTTTAATGTTGCTAGTCTACATTAGTGCTATATATCATGCATATGGAATGAAAAACAGTTTAATTGTCTTGACGTTTTAGTTATATTAGGGAAATATATTTAAAAATGACAATTAATTTGGTAGCTTGATGATCAAATTCGGACTAGAGACAGACAGTCGAGAAATCCCCAAAAATGTAAAGTTATAGAACAAATAATTTTGTATTTATTACAAAAAAATCAAATGATCTTAGAAACTTCTCTGGTGTTGTTGTTTTTATGAACAAATGCCAGTAGTTGGTGCTTTGTATGATCGACAGTGGACGTATTTTAACATTTGGGCACCTTTCTCGTTTTCTTGTTTGTACCCCCTGAACATGACCGCTAATGACACTAGCCCCGTCATAGCCTTGACCTCGTAATTTTGTAATGTCAAGTCCCCACTTTCTCATGCATGCTAAAATCGAGTCAGCGATGTTTTTTGCATCTGTTTTAGTTAGCTCCACGAATCATAAAAATTCCTCCCTTACTAACGTATTATTTACAAACCGGACGCATAGAGATAGCTGTTCTTTTATGCTTACATCTGTGGTTTTATCTATACAGAGAAACATTCGGACATGTTACACTTTGTGATATTTTTTTTTCTCGTATATCAGTATCACAACACTGAATTAATTCATTTGTATCTTTGACGACAAATAGTGTGGGCCTGGTGACTGCAAATGAGCACGAAGAACATCATCGAATTTAGACACCCAATCAACAAAAAATATAAAATTTCCGTCATCCTTTTTGAGTTCCTTATCCAAATTTCCACGTAAGGCTATATTTCTTTACCCAAGTATAACAACAACGTCAATGATAGCAAGTACAATCTGGTGGTTGCGGCTAACCATTTCTTCATACGCCTTACTAATAAATCTAATAATGTCTAACTTCTTTTCATGAGAAATCACAAAGCTTTTGACAGAGTTTGGCGGGAGGATTTATTTTACCTATTATGGAAAAATGGTATTCAGGGTAAGTGTTGGAAACTCTTAAGATCTCTTTACACTAGTAACGTCAGTAACAAAGTTCTCTTTGGAGATTTTGAATCTGGCTGGTTTGACCAAGAATTTGGACTAAAACAGGGATGTGTCCTGTCCCAACCCTTTTCTCTGTGTTGATGAACGATATAGTCACTATGCTATCAGAACATAATTTAGGGGTTAATTTAGCCTCTGATATTATAAACTGTCTCCTCTTTGCAGACGATATTGTCTTAATGGGCAAATCGGAACAGGAACTGCAAACTCTCCTAAATATTACAGCTAGGTTTGCAAGTAAGTGGAATCTAAAATTTAATTCCAAAAAGTCAAAGGTAATGGTAATAGGCCAGAAAATTGATAAACTCAAACTATGGAATCTTGGAAATGATCTAATAGAAGAAACTAATGTTTATAAGTATCTTGGGGTGTACTTTTCACGTTCCCTAAAATTTACTTATCATATAGAAACATTCATAAAGGAAAATGTCCAGAAAAAACTAAATTATATGACACGAATTTTGGGCGAACATGGTAATTTTAATCGCATTTCGTTTGGAGACTCATTATGGACTTCTATTATACGCCATTCTATTGCACACGGTTGCGCCGTATGGTTCCCTTCCGCAATTTCAAGTGCTCAAAACATTGAAAGTGTGCAGTACCAAGCTAAACAAATTATTTTGTAAACGAAAATGAGCTTTCCAAAATCTGCTCTCCTATCAGAATTTGGGTGGGAGCCAATTAACGAATTTCTTGACCGATAGCGTGTTAATTACTTTGCAAGATTTGATGAACTTCCGGCTCACAGGTTATGCAAAATTGTATTCATGGAGATAAAAAAAATTCTGAATGTGTGGAATGGAAGTATGTAAATTATATGAAAAATATTTTCCAGTCAATAGGATTAGACCATTACTACTATGGAAATTTTAATACAACCATTTTTAAACATTTTTTCGGAAAAGCAGTTCAAGATAAAGAATTATCTAGGAGACTGAAAATGAGCAGTCTATCAAACTATAACACATATAATATTTAACCAGGGAAACAAACATATCTATGCAGTATAAATGATTTCTGGGCCTCTAGACTGAAGTTCCTAGCTAGAACCAATTACTTGCCCCTGAATGACCGTCTTTTTAAAATTAATCTCCGTGAAAGCTCTAAGTGTAATATATGCGACGACGATATAGTCGAAGACTTGCATCATTTCTTATTTGAATGCAAAACCATACGTGGTATCAGACAAGAATTATTCGAAGAAATTGAAATATTAATAAAAATCGTTTTCAGAATTACCGCCCTTTCAAAAGCTGCAGTTCTTGATCGGAGACTTTTGTTTTAGTTTTAACACTGAGCTTGGTTTCTCGCTTGACCAGCTCAGTAAAAAACTGTTATGTAAAATGATGAAAGAGCGAACTATTTTAATTAATTCATGTGTCGATGATCAGGAACTCGCTTAATATTGTGTTTCTTTTATTTTTTATGTCATTCATATTTTACTTATTATCTAGTGCAATTAAAATAATGTGATACATTGTATATAATTTTGTTTTAATGAAGAATGACACATTTGATTCTGTGATAATATGTTACGACCTATATCACAATGACTTTAATATGTTTTTTGTTCTTTGATGAAAATGTTCGTGTATGATTTATGCTAATTTTAATATACTTGTAGTTGTTTAGTTGTGATTATTATATAATTAGACGCAAACATTGGTACCCCGCTGATGTTTGCCCCCGTTGTAAAGGGGTAGTTTCTGAATAAAATATATATATATATATAACCAAGTTATCCACTTTATCCATTGACGAAACGTGTCTTACTTTTTTCATGAAATTTCCCCTTTTTTCCCAGTCGCATATTTCCAATCATTGAAACCAACGGTTTGAAACATTCCCTCACCGTCAACAAAGACTAAACAGTAAACGCAATATGCAGAATTCGCGGTTACCGAATATCGTAACCACAGAAACGTAATTTTCCAATCTAAAGAATATTTCCTTCCTTTCGTTACAGGGAAACTGCTTACAAGAGATGATGTAGGAGAAGATAAAATATCTATTTTTTTCATTTTCGGGTAAATTCCTGTTTTTGAGATTAGATGGTTCTAAAGTAAGCTTAATGCTTGTTTCATTCGGTTTTTTAAAAGTTCCCTCTATCGATGACGCTTCACTCTCAGACACAAGATACCTTTGTAAATCATTTATTTAAAAAATTGACGGAATTTTTAGTGAGACAATTGTCTCACTTGCCTCAATGATAGTTACAACCTTGTGATAAAGGGGTGTTTGTGTAAAACCTTGTCCAGTTTTGATATACTAAATTTTTAATGCGTATTTCATGTTCAAATCTGGCATTAAAGACTTAATACAATGTATATTGATGTCAGCCTTGTTGAGAACTAATGCACTAACATCGAATCCTATGTCAAGCATTAAAATTATACATTAAAATAGTCTTGTCGGAGATTTACTAATATACCATGATTACGTATTAATATTATTTTATGATAAGAATGTGTGCTTATTGAAAGTTTGGTCATATGTGTATTTTTGCAGGCTTATGAGTCTGATGTATAACTTTTGCCGTCATCTTTACTTCGGCATGTAGATTTACTTATGGATTTGTTGTGTGTGTCCAAGGGAGATATTACAGTTAATATGCGGGATTCATCCGTTGGAAAAAGTGTGCTGTTACAAATGGTATTAACATGTTGGATATATTGCCAGGAAATCCGCTTCATGTTGGATATATTGCCAGGAAATCCGCTTCATGTTGCGATTTATTTATCTTCTTTAGTACAAACAAGTCGTACAGACATGCAATCCCGTTACTACAGCTTTCTACAGCTTACATTGGGTGTGTACTGTTATTGGGAAAACATCTCCGATTGATCGTCAAAAACATGTTAGAAGGTGAAAAAAGTCGATTAGCTACACATACAAAGAAAAGGGAACCTCTAACCCTGCTCTGTTACTTAAATTGTATAATTCAGTTTTCAAAGAGAACAATGTTATATCACAGCGTATTATCTCTTCTGGTCTACTTTCCTTTGCAGGAATTCTGCGTGTTTCTATTGCGATTATATATGAAGAGGAGCAATATTTTTTTCGAATCTTGTTGTATATCTATTTTTATTTCTACAAGTAAGACTGACATATATCGAGTCTGAAATACAGTTGTCATATCCCGGAACCAATATCAGCCTGTGTACAGTTAAACAATTAGAAAAGTATTTATTATGAGCAAATATTTCGCTAAATTCAGATTAATTTATATACATAAACTTATCTAAGTATAAGGATCGTTTTGATTGATTTGATTTGATTTTTGGTGTTTAACGCCACTTTCAGCAATATTTCAGCTATATCATGGCGATGGATCGTTTTCAATTGCGCAAGGAGAATAAACCACTTTCGTATTCTCCTATGAAATAATTATTTATTGATGCGCTTTGGCCATTTGTTTCTGATATTAACAAATATGGATTACACAGTTTGCGATATAGTGGCGCAACTACTGTAGCCAAGTTGCATGAGCATTTCCGATCGTTTATTTAAGAAACACGGAGGTGGAGTTCTGAGACGGCAAAAGACGATTAAAGATTCATTAAAAGACAAGTTAATTGTTTCCAAAAATATAGGTTTATGACTTTCATGTTGGATGCGTGATGAACAGTCTTAAAATGATCTGATTAGATAAAATTTAACTTCGATTTCCTGTTCTTTTTATCCATCACATGAAACTGTCGTGTGGCTAATCAATTTGATTATTGTTTTCTAATCATTATCGTTATTAAGAATTTAAGTCCTATACTTAAATTCCGTTATCATGGTGCGCTGTAATAATTGATATGTGTTTGGTATTTAGATATATTTGTTACGTAATACATTGCCCGGATTTGTAATCTTTCTTTTACAATTTGCCTTGCATGGTTGTAGACGTTAAAAAATAGTTGATACAATTTCTGTAAAAAACGAAAAATCCTAATGTCAGAGAGTACTTTTAATTAAGTTTATTCAACGGGAAACTGTTGTCATATTACAAGTATTATTATTTCCAGGTCATATTACAGGTATTATTACTGCCTAGCTACACGTTAAACAAGGATGTATAATACGTCCTTGCGTAAAATGACCTATTTTTAGACTGGAAGCGGGCGGCGTGGTCCGCACGTGTCCGGGCTTGTTATGAGACATCATGTGCTCATCGAGTTTAAATTGGTTTAATCGAATGTTGATTTAGACACATAATTGAGTTTGCTCGGTCAGGAGTGTACTTTCAGGTTTTATTTCTCTCCCTCCCCCCTTTGGGGAGGGGGGGAATGATTTATGCTTTCCAAATGTCGCGTGATACATACATACAAATAATAATATTAAATTAAATGATGTAACTGCTTATCTAAGCCAATGTTAAGACATCTTAGTCCTGCAAAGTTCGGCCTCAGTTTAAAAAAAAAAAAATTTCCGGGTCATGTGCTTTGTTGGTTTGTGACTTGAGTCATATGGGTACATATTTACTGCAAAGACGGCGATTGACTTTAATTAACAGATACACATGTGACATAGATAAATTATTTTAAGAAGTGTAGTGTTGGTATTTTGTGCATATGGAATCTGGTCACATATTAAAGAAAATGCATGCATGGTGCAATTGAGTTTAGGTCACTTGAGAATTTGCTCACATTCTTTTTGTATATATTGGAAAAACAACTGCTGATGATGTTACAATGTCCATATATTATAAATTTAAGCATATTCCACAGAATAACGATGTTGCATGTATTTATGTTTTAGTATATAACGTGGTATACTGATGTTGCATATAACATGATTATCAGATAAATTTAGTATATAAAAGGGTATATATACCGATGGTGGAGAAACGTGATAATCAAGACAAATTTTAGTATATAAAATGGTATACCGGTGTGGCATTAACACCATTCTCAGATAAATTTCAGTATATAACATGGTATGCAGTTGTTGCATATATAATTGTTATAAATTTAACCACATAACGTAGTATGTATATAACATTGGTATACCGAAAACATGATTATCAGATAAATTCCAGTATATAAATGTGTTATACAGATGGTGCTTAAAACATGATATGTACTAACTTTAATATCAAGTTTAGCTGATATGTACTTATCTTATTATCAGGGCCCGGTTGTTCAAAAGTGTCGTTAGGCTAACGCAG
>MJUT01059659.1:9692-59738 GCA_002080005.1 Gigantidas platifrons
TTGTTGGGAATAATAAGATATGACCAGATATGCAAAAAGAAAGTTGAAATATTCACGGAACGAAAATTTTAATTTGCTCCCATACGTTGAATGAGATCGATTCGTAACCATAAATGGAGCACAAGCGGAATGAGGGTTACGTTATCGTATATAAGTGTCTAACTGTCCAGGTAATGTGCCAAAATATTACCCAGGTAATATGCCAAAATATTACAAAAAATATCACTACAGAAACTTACACGAAGTATAATAATGCATATTATACGTGCATGTTGTATATACTTAAGAAAAATAATTCAACATAGGATAGTGAATTATATTTGTCTTAATTAAAAGGTAGATATGCAATTTAGTGCACACTAAATATCCATCAGCTACGCTCATAGTCAAAAGATTGGAAACCCAAATAATGTCAACATCTCTGTGAACAAGAAAAACAAGGTGCCTAAAGAGAATAGCCAAAAGATTGGAAACCCAAATAATGTCAACATATCTGTGAACAAGAAAAACAAGGGGCCTAAAGAGAATAGCCAAAAGATTGGAAACCCTATGTCTGGGGGGACGTCACCTATGTCTGGGGGGACGTCACCTATGTCTGGGGGGACGTCACCTATGTCTGGGGGGACTTTAGTATTAATAATAATTATATTACTTAGGAGCTGTAAACTTCACTAATAAATCAATGTAATAAACCATGTCAGTAATGAAACACTTACTGAGTAATGAAACACTTACTGAGTAATGAAACACTTACTGAGTAATGAAACACTTACTGAGTAATGAAACACTTACTGAGTAATGAAACACTTACTGAGTAATGAAACACTTACTGAGTAATGAAACACTTACTGAGTAATGAAACACTTACTGAGTAATGAAACACTTACTGAGTAATGAAACACTTACTGTATAGAACAGGTTGTTGATGGTGTTTTGGATAATGTTTTAATGTTTTTTGTTTCTCTCTTCGACATTTTTCAACAGTAAGATATCTTTTATTTTAAATATTGTTCCTATTTTCTTCCAGGGGTCATGTCATTAAAATGCACATTCATTCAAGTACACTTTGCTAAGTAGTTTGTTATTATTTTACCTTTCTACGTCAAATATATATAGAAAATGATACTTAACCACTCTTTTAAATGGAATGGCACTGGAACCTTAAAAATACATACAAATTATCAGTTATTAAATAATTAGCATAATACAACTTCGTAAGTAAAAAACGTTTTCCCTGATTCTTAATCATTATCATCATAGTGTATTTTTATTTCAGTGACGTCATTTCATATGAGACCATTTTACACATTCTTGAGTTCATATGTCACAATTAGATAATTTAATAAATTTAGTATACTCGGGACATCTTTAATCTAAGCCTATTAGAACGGATGCTATTCCTTGTACTATTTCGGCTTGTTGATGGGTTCTTTCTTTATGGTATTCCCATAGTTTCAGAATTTTTAAATGCAGTGATTTGGAAGAGGGATACCAGGGTTGTGTCTTTGCTTTGATAAAAACAACAATCTATTTGCAATTTTTCGAAGGAGTATTCTGAACTTAAGACTCGAAGAAGAAACAAATCTTTAGATAGAATTATGTTGTGTTAATACATTGTATTTTATCTGACTGGAGAATATATATTCTGGGACAAACATATGGACTGCTCTGTCCTAAGAAAACTATTTTCGGGGTTTTGTTTTGAGCAATTCTGACAGAGCAATAAATGACACTTAAATTCTTCATTTATATACACAATTATAATGTAGTTGATTAATATTCCTGGTTTGTGATTGGACAATGCTGTAATATTCACGGTATCAATTCCACGGTGGGAAAATCATGAGATATTTTTAGCTGATTACCGCTTACGTCATCTTGTCAATAATGTGGCAATGCATATCTATGCACATGATTACATTAGAATGGAGATAACTGTATTGTATTTCAACATTTCACGGCATCAATTGGAGATTTGTTAGTCGCAAATTGAGTTTACTGGCGACGCGTTAAATAACATACGTTCTAAATGTATGGTTTTATCTTTGTCATGTTTCTTTGTATGTGTACATATAATCTGATTGTTTTATAGACAAGCTTGTTTTATTTTATTGATAATACAATTTGTTCACTCCATGGTGTAGCTGGGGTTGGCGTTGGGCAGCAATTAATTATTCAATCAATACACTCAAATCCTTGTAAGATGAATGACTGCATGATTATTTATTATAAAATATACACATTGCACAAGGCCTTCAGTTTTTCTATTGTTTTACTATATTCGTTGATTGTTGTGCTCACACGACACTATAATGTGCTTAGAATAAGCTTCAGAAAAGTTTGAAGATATCAATGGAGTAATCAGAAGCAGTAAATCTGAGAAGAACAGACACTGCAATTGCCAAATAAAAAGGACAAAAGGATAAACAATGACTTTCTAATCTTTCGATTTGAAGCGTGACTAATGAAGCGTGACTAATGAAGGGTGACTAATGAAGCGTGACTAATGAAGCGTGACTAATGAAGGGTATTCCAGAAACACGTCGTGGGCACTAAATTTGATAGCTACTTTTTTATTATCTACAAAACACTTCAGAGAAAAGTAATGATTTAGCAACATGAAACTAAAAACGGAGGGTAGGGTAAACATGGGAGAAGCGGAACGGGTTTTCGATCAAACGATTCAGCCGATCCGATTTTCGAAACGTTTTAAATATACGTCTGAATATTATATTTGTTCATTAGAAATATTGTTCCTATTTTCGTCCAAAGGTCATGTAATTAAATGTACATTCATTAAAGTACACTTTGTTAAGTAGCCTGTTATTCTCATGTCTTTCTACGTCATAGTTAATCATAGAAGTAATACTTAATTATTATTTTAATACGGAAGAAAACATACAAATTATCAGCTATGGAATAATTAAGGAAATACATCTTGGTAAGCAAAAATGTTTTCATTGATGCTTATGTTAGGGTGTAACACACAGACAATCGTATGCGAGTAGGATTTTGTCTAGAACTATCTATGCAATCAGTAAATATCCCACCATTTCGTTCTCTGAAACCTACTCTCCACATTTGTGAAGTGCACACGTTACAATCTTATGTGATAATATGTGTCAGTGATTAGCTTCGGGTCCTTGGCTTTTTCTGGGTTTTCCATGTTCCTTCATTTTAAAGAAAAGTTTGCAAATACCAAAAGAGTTATCAGAAGCAGTATATAGAAGGACAGATCTTACAATGGCCAAAACAAAAAGGACAAGATGATAAAAAAAAGAATCTACAAAACATTACACAGAAAACTAAAGATAGAGCAGCACGAACGCCAATGAAAATCCGGATGAACTCTGGAGCACCGGAAGGGTTACCAGTTCCTGCTCCACATGTGACATTAGTCGTCTTACTGTTAAACGACACAAACATCATTTGATATGGATGTCGTGTTTGACATCAGTAGATGTAAATAAATACATCTAACATAACTAGAACATGAACCCCCTACAACACAAATAGGAGTCAAGACGAATCGAACATCGTTTTTACGTTGAAACCACAGTGGACATCGTCACGTTGAATCGGAAATACGACAAGTGGGCTAATGTAAAGTATAGGTGTTAAATGCCAAAATAAAAATGACAATTTACTTTAATTGGAATAATCAATCATGTAGAACACGCACGACTTGTTATTAGCCAGAAGACATTGGTGTCGACTTTCCAAAGATCTTTACGTTTTTAGAACTATCACTGATCTGCCAATGGATTTATTACTCCCTGGAAGAATTATTCGCCCAAAGGTCGGTTCTTCGGAATTGACATGGTTTAGTAGATATTAGATATATTTGCTTGGAATCTGCAGTTCATAAATAATATATCTAATTAAAACTATGGTCAATCGTCCTCAGGCTAAGGTAGCCTTATACGAGTTTGGTTTTCGTGGTTATGTCCTTTCGTTTACTTGCTGCCAAAGACTTTTAGATTATATGGCTCTCTAATCCCTGGACATGATGAAGGTTATGCCATACACGTGTCGTACACACTGCCTTAGATATCAACGTTTTTGTTATTATTACTGTCGATGTCTTTGGTGGTAGATTATCAGTCCATAAGGATAACATCTACCCAGTAATATCTGTGCTCACTTGGCTTATTATATGTACTTGCACTTGAAGTTTCCAACGTCAATCACATGTACCTTTAGCCAACTTGGCTATCATGTGTACCCCCTTAGGTTTATACACTCCTACATTATCTGGCTTCCCCATCTTTTGACTAGGAGCGTACCTGACGAAGGTTATTTCAGACACACATCGTCCGCGCTAAATTAGACGTCTATGATTTTGTGACAGATTCGTATTAATGTCTATTACAATAATAGTATTGAATGAATTGTCCTTTGTGACAGATTCGTATTAATACGTCTATTACAATAATATTATTGAATGAATTGTCATTTGTGACAGCACAATATCTATGTAGATATGCATCAATAACTCATAAACCATAAAAAACAAAATTTTTAAAAACATGACATTTCAAAATGTTGATACTTTTTTTTTTAGCAATTTTAACACTAAACCATGTTTTTTTAATTATTGTAATGAAATCATAATCATTATGCAGATGCGTTTATTAGTTTATTTGACTGGTGTAGAGACAGAATACCTAAGTCAGAGGAGGAATATGGTTAGGATTATTAGTATTTATCGTCATATTCATCAATTGTCAGCTATGTAGAGGATGCCAGACTTAGGAGATGACATTCCGGTCACACAACCGGCCATTGGATGGTTTCTAGAAATAGACTAAACATATACAATACGACATAGATACAACACAGACTTAAAATATGACAATGGCAACTCCACAAGGACGACGTAGACAACTTCTCTAATAACTCAGATTTCTATCTTAGACAGAGATGTATATTGCATATTATACTTTACAATCTTTATCATTAAAAGGACTAGAACGTAATTGTGCATTATACATATATGTTGTATATACTTTTTAAGTTTTAATAATAATTCAATATATCAGATTGAATATCATTTGTTTCAATTGATGGTCTTTTGTGTGATGTCCTAATGTTCATTAAGATTTGTTCATTATACATATTATTCCTATTTTCTACCAGATGTCATGTCATTTGTTCATTATACATATTATTCCTATTTTCTACCAGATGTCATGTCATTTGTTCATTATACATATTATTCCTATTTTCTACCAGATGTCATGTCATTTGTTCATTATACATATTATTCCTATTTTCTACCAGATGTCATGTCATTTGCACATTCATCTTATTACACTTTGCTAAATAGTTTGTTGTTATTATCGCTTTTTACGTCAAAGATATTTATACAAATAACCCTTAATAACTCTTCTAAAAAGTAATGGCATTCGAACTTGCAACAAAAAAAAACATACATATTATCAGCTATTGAATAATTAACACAATGTATCTTAGTAAGCAAACATATAATCTCGTACGTTTATTGCACTATATGATTCGAATGTTGGTGAATTTGGTGATCATATCTATTCCAATGAGATTTAAATACCCTTTTCTATACCTCGAAATTTACAGTGAAGGTCGATTAAGACCGAAGCATGGCTATTATGTACTATACCGGCTTGATGATATGTTCTTTCTTTATGGTATTCCCATAGATTCAGAATTTCTTAATGCAGTGTTTCAGAATATATCTACTCATTTAACTCAAAAGATGGTCATCAGGATTATGTCTTTGTGCTTCAAGGAACCATATTCTGTTTACAATTTTTCGAGAGAAAAAAAAATCACGCTGAACTTAAAACTCAAAACGGAAAAAAATCTTTAGATAACATTACATTTTTAGATGCATCTGAATGGAGAATATACATTCTGAGACAAACATTAGGACTGCAATGTCAACAATTCTGATTTTGTTTTATTGTATTCCTTGCTTTGTGTGCTCACAACTTTAGACTCAAGAATACTGGAACTTCCGGTATTGTGCATAGATCAACGATTCTGGTATTCCAGTATTGTAAATACACGATACTGGTACATCCAGTATTGTATATTTACAATACTGGTATTACCAGTATTGTAATATTTACAATACTGGTATTTCCAGTATTGTAAATATTAAAATACTGGTAATACCAGTATCGCGGCCGGCTGCTTCATAATATCCAACAAATCTTTGAATAAAATTACGTTGTTTAGACGCATTGCGTTCTATCTGAATGGAGAATATATATTCTGGGACAAACATGTGGACCGATATGTCAGCAATTCTGACAGAGCAATACATTATGCTCCAATCCTTGTAAGATGAATGACTGCATGCTTATTTATTATAAAATATACACATTGCATAATACCCACAGTTTTTATTTTGTTTTATTATATTCGTTGATATTTTTTTGGTGCTCACACTACACTATAATGCGCTTAGAATAAGCTTCAGAAAAGGATGAAGATACCAAAAGGGTAATCAGCAGCCGTAAATCTAAGAAGAACAGACAATACAATGGCCAAATGAAAATGGACAAACAGAGAAACAACGATCTACAAAACATTACAATGACATCAACAATTCGAGTAACACGAACTACATTGAGAATCAGGGGTGAATTCAGGTTCTCCGGAAGAGCTGCCAATTCCTGCTCCATATCCGACACCCGTCATGTTACTGTTAAACGACACTAACATCATTGGATATGAAAATCGCATTGGACAGTAGTATCCTCGTCTAACAATAAGTCGGCCAGTCATTGAATAATGTTTAATTTTTTTTTTGTTCATGTTTGAAAAGTAAACATTTTTTACTTTATGATTATGTTCCTCATCTATTCTTGCTCACATGTGTAAAGTTCCATAGAAAATATCGATAACAAGGACACGCTGACCCATATTTGTTTACTACCCTTTTTGTACATGGCGTCATATAACGTGACATAAGGCCGGTCAGTGGTAAATAAATCACATAATTTTGTCATAGGCCAACCAAACTTAAAAGGTAAACAGATTAAGAAAGTACAGTATATTATACAATTATGGCCTTCTTAGGAGGTGGACATCCAGATTTGTCAAAGCCCTCGGGAAAACAACCCTCACAAGTTGACAATTCTGGATGTCCACCGACTAAGATGGCCATTTCGTTTATTAACCGAACAACGGACAAAAAGTGATACCTTTATGACAACACTCTAAAATTGTTGATCACGTTACCAAATCCTCAATAAACATGCTATAGTTGATTTGCTTTGCGAGAATGGATTTCTCAGAGCAATCTCACATTAAAGGTCAAGTATATATTTATCAGATAGTATTACCTTTATCAGATAGTATGTCTGTAAGTACATTTTACAAGTTCCTCTGAGCTAGCGGCAAACCGACCTGCAGTTACCATATTTTCTACACAAACAGACGATTTCCGGTTTGCTGTTATCGCCACCTAGCGGGAAAAAATGTGGGGTTGTCGAGGGTGACAATACTATTATTTACCCCGCACAGTGAATTTTTGGGGTTTTCGAAGGAAACGTCGCAATTGTCAAAGTCATGTGATCGCTGATCGGACCAATCCTAGATACATATATATAGAGAGGTTTAATAATAACTCTTTCTGTGTAATTGTTTTGTCTGAAGAATTTCAAAAGATATTTTTTAAAGTATTAAAAAATAATTATTTGATGCAAACATTGAACTTGCTTAGCCATATAACAAGATATTTAATCCAGTAAATTAGATGTTTTTGTTTTTGTCAATGCAATATATTAAATTGAATATACATACTACCATATTTTGGTAAGACAATTGATGTCTGATTTCTGTTTATTACAATCACATTTATTATCACAGAATGGTAACAATACAGTTTTGTAAATGCTATTTGTAATAAGGACAGGTTTTTCCCCCAGATAATCTCATTTTTCTGTTTGGTTTAATCTAATTATCTGTTCAATTTATGCTATAAATTTTGATTATTTCTGTTAAATTAATTCTTCTTCAAACTTCTCTGTGAATATCATTTCATTACACCAAGAAGTAAGGATTATATTTATTAAAGCAGCAGTGGAAATGCAAAATAATCTGCCATTTTGTGACTAATGGAGAGCACTTCTATGTATTTTCCCGGTAAAATCTGCCATTTTCTAGGAAATGGTGGAATCTGAATGATCAATCATCATATTTTCAAAGTATTTTAAAATGCAATTTCTTTGGCCTACATTCCAGAAAAGGTCATGATTTGTGATGACGATTACATCAACAAACCGGAAAGGTAAAAATGCTTGGGAAATGCTATCGCTTAAAACATATTAAACAAGCATAATGATCAAGAAAAAAATACATTAGATAAAAGGATCTTTTTCACTTGCATGGAATTTATTCAATTCAATCTTATCTGTTTTAATTTCACCTTGTAATTTTGAAGTTTAAAAGAATTCCGTCTGTGTTTATGTACGCTGTAAATATACAGAATGTTCTCGTGCAGTGCGAGAATTGTAAATCAAAACAAATGACCGACTTTATTGCATGGCCGAGCAAATGTCACGACACGATATACGTAAATAAATAGATATAACATGAATAGAACATGAACTCCCTACAACACAAATGAGAGTCAACACGAATCGAACATCGTTTTCACGCTAAAATTGAAATGGATATCGCCAGCCTCAATCTGAAATACTGTATGTGGGTTAATATGAAGTATATGTGTTGAAATAAAATAATAACAATTTACTTTTATTGTAATAATCAATTATGTAGATCACGAACGACTTGTTATTAGCCAGAACAACATAGTGTCAACTTTCCAAAGATTGGACTAAACGCGTCATACGAACTAAATTAGATATTCACCATTTGGTACTATAATTGAGTCTGCCGATTGATTATTAGTCCCTGGGAGTTTCGACTGCCCAGTGGTTGGTGCTTGGAAATTGACATGGTTTATTAAATATTAGAAATATTTGCTTGAAATCTAGAGTTCCTAAATAATGTAAATAATTAAAACTTGGCTAAATCTCCCTCATACACAGGTAACTTTAGAGGATACCAAAGGGGTAATCAGAATCCGTAAATTAAACGGTAGACAGCACAATGACAAAAAAAGGAGAAAATGATAAACAACGATCGCCGGCGTGGACTCAGGTGCTTCGGAAGGATAAGAGCAATCCCTGTCCCACTAGTTGCACCCATCGTGTGACATGCCCCCAGTAGTCAGTGGTTACATGATTTATTAGATGTACCTGTTTGAAGCTTGCAATAGTTTATTAAAGTTAAGGTTTATTACATTCAGGTACAGGTATATTTAACCGATTTGACTATTCTAGTTCTGCCATTTGGTTTACTTGTTCCAAAGAATCCTAAATTATTTGTCTTTCCAATCTTTTTACTATGAACGTAGCTGACGAAGGTTATTCTATAAATGTGTAGTGCACACTATATTAGATTCTATCATTTTGTCACAGATTATTGAATGAATCGTCATTAGCGACAACAACATATTTGTGTAGATATGCAACCATAACAAATAAAACATTTAAAAAACATATGAAATTTCAAAATTTTAATACTTCATTTCTGTGAAAAACAAAATACTTTTAGTAATTTTAACACCAAACACCATGTTTTTTTTCATAATTGTTATGAAATCATAATCATTAAAAGCAGATGCTTTAATTAGACTTATGGGTAAGGATCTGTAGGTAGAGAACTTCCTAAACGACAACATATATATAACACCACCGTTATACAACAACTGGATAAAACAACTATGACAATGCCAACTCCACAAGAACGATATAGACAGTTTCTCTAAGATGTTTATCCTAGACAGAGATGTCTTTTCAAGTATGGTGGAACTAGCCTATTTAAATGCTTTACTATATTTCTTACTTAAAAGACTTCATTAAGTATTATACACATATAATTCAATATATGTGAGTGAACTAATTTTGTTTCAATTGATATATTGTTCTTATTCTCTTCGACATTCTTCTACATTAAGATTTGTTCATTATATATATTGTTCCAATTTTCGTCCAAGGGTCAAGTCATTTAATACACGTGTATTTACAACCACTTTGTTAAGTAGTTTGTTATTATTATATACATTTCTATATCAAATATAATCATAGAAATGATACTTAATCACTCTTTTAAAGGGAACAAAATTTGAGCTCGAAAAAAAACATACAAATAATCAGCTATAATTAGTATAATGTATCTTCCTACACACAAAGATAATCATAGACATTACCCGTAATCAATCATTTAAAAGGGAATGGCATTCAAACCTGAAAAAAAACATACAAATTATCAACTATCGAATAATTACCACAATATATCTTCATAAGCAAAAATGTATTTTCGTACTTTTATTTGACTAAATCACTCGCATAGTTGGTGATTTTGGTGATCACGTCTATTCCAATGTGATTTAAATAAAGGATACCACAGATACAGCTTAAGTATGTTTCATACCTTGACCTTCACCTCGTAATTAAAAAAAATCACAACTTTTTAGCTGTGTTAAAATTGTGAAATTACCGATAAAAAAGATATTGGTATTTTTTTTCGCTCGACAAGGATTATCAGGTCCATATCAGATTCGCTCTTCCAGCTCATCTGATATGGATCTGATAATCTTTGTCTTGTGAAAACAAATACTAATAATTAATATTTATCAGGTGTTCCTAGTGATTATGTGGCAATTATTTCTTTAAAAGTTTTACGGTCAGCACCATGACTTTGCTAACTATTATTAAATATCTAATACAAATGACAATAGATATGTTTCGTTTGTCGAAATCACTGTTTGCTCCTGTCCTAATTCATGACTTATCACCGGGTTTGTTATAGGAGTAACACAATGGAAATTGCTAGAATGACAGAAACTCTTTACCCTTCCGAAGCACATGTGTTCACCCCCGGGTTTTAGTTGGGTTCGTGTTGCTCAATCTTCTGTTTAGTGTTTTGTAGACCTCGATACAAACGACAATGACAACTCCACAAGAACGACGTAGACAGCTTCTATAATAGTACATGTCTTTGATGTATTTGTCAGATACAGACGTCTTTTCTTTCAAGTCTGTGTGAACGAGACTAATTACATAGTATACCATTTAAAGACTATAATTTAATAGTGTATTATACAGGCACGTTTTATATATGTTTTAATAATAATTAAATGCATCCAACTGAATTACATTTGTTTTTATTGATGGTTTGTAGGGGATTTCATAACGTTCTTTTTATCTTCGTCATTTGTCTACAGTAAGATCGGTTCGTCATGAATATTGTTCCTATTTTCGTCCAGTGGTCATGGCAGTAAATGTCCTTTCATTCACAATCACATTGTTAAGTAGTTTGATGTTATTATATCTCTCTACGTCAACGTTAATCATATAAATGATACTTAATCATGCTGTAAACAGGAATGGCATTCGAACCTAAAAATGCAACTCAAATTATCAGCTAATGAATAATTAAAGTAATACATCTTAGTCAGCAAAAAAATAAAATGAAAAAAAAATTCCAAAATCAGATATCAAAATCGTAGAAAGAGGAAAAAACAATACCCCTAATACACAAATACATGATCGCTCACTTAATGGCGTGGTATAGGAACTTCAATAAAAAGTGGTTGAACTGCTCTATGGACACAACCCTCCTCCCCTCTTAGTGGAAAACGTATTCTCTAAGGTTTACTTTAGGGGGATGCGGACAGAAAATTGGATGTGAGTTGTATTTTGTCTTTCTATGCCATTATTGTATATGTGACCATTAAGAAAAATTTAAAGATGCCAAAGGACAGACAACATAAGGGCTAAAGGAAAAAGAATGAAAAAACAATGGCATACAAAACACTACTAAGGAAAAGGGTGGTCAAGTGTTTTGGAACTGACAAAGTTAATTATATTTAATTATATTTATTTTAGTAGATCTTATACTAATATCCCTCGAGCAACGATACCGTTAGACGATTTTGGCTTGCCTGTTTATGTCCTATGATTTGTTCCCTCCTAAATAATTATTGGCCTAATCAATCCTTTGACTATGAACGTACCTGAGGAAGTTTATATATCAGAAAAGCGTCGTGGGCACTAAATTAAAAGTATACGTTTATATAATAAAATCGTTGATATCAAATGTAGTGCCCAAGAATAACATTAATCGAAGTAATATAAGTTTGTTTTATAATATTGTTATTGGATGAATCGACAGTTGCATATTATTTGTGCAGATATGCATCAAAATAACTTATAAACACTAACCATGTACTGAAAAAAATATATGACATTTCAAAATGTTAATATTTCATTTCTGATCAAATATCATCAATTTTAATAAGCAAATATCAGGCTTTGTTTTCTTTATTGTATTAATCGAATCATATTATCAGAAAACTTTGAAGATACCAAAGGGTTAATCAGAATTGTGTGACGTAAAAATGCTTTTGACATTTACGGTCGTAATTAAAATACTTCAAAGGACTCATAGTTGATGGTGATGGTTCACGAGATATATTAGATACTGAGTTTGGTACTGTTTGACTGCTATTTTGCCTGATTTTTCCAGTATTGTTGTAAATGCTGTTTTAGTGACAATGGGAACCTTTGAACCGTAATGGAAGCGAGAGGTTGGCGCCGTAAAATCTGAGTCAATCCACCATTTCTTTAGAAATGCCTGTACCAAGTCAGGACCATTGCGGTTTTCCAGTTTCCCGGTTGTTGACTGATTTTGTCTGTTTATTGATTTATGAGTTTTTAATTTCCCTTTGGAAGATTGCTCTGTGTTCGGTAATTTTGTTATTACCCTTATTTCCTAAAGCAAAGAAGGAGAGACAATACAATAGCTGAATGAAAAAAGACTGAAGGACAAAGAATAATCTACAAATCACTGTATAAGATCAAGAACGAACCCCACTTTTTTAAGATACATGTAAAGATAGTGTATCTCTGTGACAGGAGATACATGGTTTGCCTTTATCAGTATATATCGTCATGTTCTCTGTAAGAGGAGATACATGGTTACCTTTATCAGTATACATCGTCATGGTCTCTGTAACAGGAGATACATGGTTGCCTTTGTCAGTATACGTCGTCATGTTCTCTGTAACAGGAGATACATGGTTGCCTTTATCAGTATGCATCGTCACGTTCTCTGTAACAGGAGATACATGGTTGCCTTTATCAGTATACATTGTCATGTTCTCTGTAACAGGAGATACATGGTTGCCTTCATCAGTATACATCGTCATGTTCTCCAATTATCAGATATATGGGGACTACCCAATCTACTTAAAATTACAGTTATTTGTATCTTTTTCACATTTTTTCTCTGGAGATATTTTAACATCTTACAATATCTCATCTGGCACCAGGTAATTCTTCATTCATCTTTGACTGTCCAAATATATGACAATTAAATATGTCAACCAATCGAATAACAGCTCTTGGTGTGGACTCGGTTTTATAAAAATTGCATATCTCCGATTGGTCGGTTGAAAATATGAACCCTGATATAACCCTTAAAGTGACGTTGCTAGCTGTTAATAGATAGCCAAAGCAGATATTAAAAAACGATACACCGAACATGTAATTTTAACTACGTTGTGTAGCTACCGGTCTTCGTGGAAGAAAACAGTCTGGTAATGAAAATGTAGATATCAAATTTAGTGCGCACGACGCGTGTTTAGTAAACTCAAAGGCAAAAGATTAGAATAATTAAAAAGTTTTGAGAGCATTAAAACCAATAGGCCTTGACATGATAGATAAAACCGGCTACGGTCACCTATGCATGAAGAAGGAGATCCTTAGTTTTAATAATAAAACCAAGGACCATCGGTAGGTGTCTGGCAATAGAGAACGTCTTATTCGACAACACATTCACAAGATTACCACGATACAACACAGGATTGATAAAACTGCCAAAGACAACAACACAAATATAATACCACCACGTAGACACCTTCTCTATCTTTAGTTTTATGTGTATGATTTGTAGATCGTTATTTGGTCTTTTGTCTTTTTTCTTTTGGCCATTGTGTTGTCTGTCCTTCTTCGATTTATGGATTCTGATTACCACTTTGGTATCTCCAAACTCTTCTCTCTAATAAGGCGTTATTTATATTGTTCTATGTTAGATAGAGATGGCTTTTCTTTTATGTTTTGTACATTTATATCTTACATTTCATATATCTATATCTCAATGTTTGGAACACGATAAAACTAACAGTCTCCTAAAAAGATTGTATTTTGAATTACTCTGTTGTCAGATAGCCGTTAACTTGGCAAACTGTTTTGCTACCAGGGTGTGACATCATAGGTTCGATCACAGGTCGGACCAAACAAAGAATAAATCAATAATTGTGTTTTCTCACCTCATCACTAACGTTATTTTATTAAGACGTAAAACAAAGAAGGAAGGTTCTGTAGTGTGTTCGAGATGTGCCACATGCCTGCTTATGTACTATTGTTTCAATTATAAAAAGTCAGACTTAACGTGTTGTTCAAATACACATAAATAATAAATAATAATCCTGATTTATTTACCAAATTGAGTTGCCGGTACATGTACCCATTCTTTTAAACAATAATGGGATGCTGTCTTAAAGCTAACATTCCTATATGTTTTTCACAAGACAAAATAACAAACTTTTAATGTTATTGTAAGCTAAAACTCTGAAATAATAAAAAATATATATTATTATTTTTAGTATATTAACACATCTATAAATAGGGATATTGTTGTTGGTGGCTGTATTTATTTATATGGTATCTACGATTTTAAAAAGAAAATATAACACATCATATACAACCATAGTGTTGTTTTGTAAAAGTTTCAATTACATTCTTGAAATTGTATAAGACCACAATTTTGTTTGCTATTATTACAGAGGAACAGGAACTGCTACCCTTCCGAAGCACCTGAGTTCACCCCCGTTTTGCAGTGGGGTTCGTGTTACTCGATCGTCCATTTTATGTGTATGTTTTGTAGATCGTTGTTCATCCTTTTGTACTTTGTTTGGCCATTTTGTTGTCTCCTTCTTCGATTTAAGGATTCTGTTTACTCATTTGGTATCTTCAAACTCGTTTTACACACCCATAATAAATTACATTGATCTACATATAATTTTCAACTTAAATTAGTTATTTTAAGTACATTATAATTACTCGTCTACTGCCTTTCTAAAATAGTGATGTAATCTAAATATATGCTATCTCGTCATCGTGAAAGATAGATAGATTGCACTGTAAACCATCACTGATTACTTTAAAACATATAATGTAAACATATATCAAGAAAATGTGAAGATTTCAAAAAGGGTACTCAGAAGCGTAGTTCGTAGAAGGACAGACAATACAATGGCAAGAGAAAGGGGACAAAATGACAAATAATGTTCGACAACATGCACAGAAAACTTAAAATTGAACAAAGCCAACCCCATTAAAACGGGGGTGAACTCATTTGCTTCGGATGGATGAGCAGTGTCTGCTCCAATAGTCGCACCCGTCGTCTTATTCTTCATAAAGGTGAATGATAAATCATAAATGAGGAAAGGAGTGAATTATGATTACGACAAACGGAACACATCCGTTGTCCTTTGTGACACAGATTATCCCGTAAAGGTTCATCAAGTCATGGTGGCGACTGTAAAACTTGCTTAGTGAGGTCTTCAACTTAACGACGACGGATCTTGGTTGGTTGCATTGTTTAAAATATTTGCATAAATATATGAAATATTATATTGTAATTTTTCAATTAAAATCAAAGACAAATTAAAAACCCCAAAAATAATTAATTTGTCAGTATCACACCTTATATATAGCAATGCTTTATTGATTCATCTCCAAAGATAATTAGGGATCGTCGTGGCCATGATCGTATGGTAGTTGGATGTACAATTATCTATGAAATCTGTGCCTATCACCACTAACGTTGTGATTTGAATCTTGCTCAGGCGAGGTGTAATCGATACCACATTATCTGATAAAGTTTAACAGTGACTTGCGGCATGTTGATGGTTCTCTCCGTGTACTCCGGTTTCCACACCCATAAACCTGACCGCCATGATATAACTGGAACTCTTTGGAAGTGGCGTTGAATACCTAAATACACTAACCCTAACCTCACCCTAATCAAAGAGAATTATAGCAAACTATACAAATAAAGTTAAAGACAAACAATACCACCCTAACATCTTAGAAAATATGAACCCCTTCCTCAAAATTATGATGTGTGTAATATAAAGACAAGTGGTCAGCAGAATTTACGTGATTTCGACATTAAACAATGTATCATAATTAAACAATAATATAGTTTTGGGTGTGTTCCAGTTTCGTCTTTACTCCTACTTCTAATCTAGGCCCATATATTTCAACATATGAGATGCAATATATGCATAGTTAATTTAAAAAAACCAACATCTCCAAGACTCTAAACTCACATTGTACAAAGTGAACTTAGGGTATATGTTATTATGTCTGTCACTGGCACTAAGCAATATAATAATATCGATAACTTTGATAGTTCTATTAAAACTCCTGAACTTTAATTAGTTCCCTTTATTATTTGAGTAAGTTAGTGAGTATTGCTTAACGCCAAGTGAGCAATTTTTCAGTTGTATCATGGCGAGAACAAATTATATTCAATGAAATGATGATGATGTCCACTTGGAACTAGACCAACACGCCGAGTTGGATTTTTCATAGTGCTAGCTCACTGCAAAAACAGTCGCGGGTAGATATGTCTCTCCACCCGGACACATTATTCTGATTCCGAGTCTTTGGTATAACTCCTTAATGCTGTGTGCTTAGCAGAGAAGCAACAAATACCAATTTTATAGTTTTTGGTTTGATCCGACTGGGGCTCGAAACCACGATCTACCGCACTCGAGGCGAGCACGTTAGCCATTACATCACCAATGTGGTTCTTTATTATTTGGTCCGAGGTTTGAGCTATATAAAATTTCCTCCTCATTGGCCCGTGGGAAGTATGTGTTGGTAGAAAAGCAGTACAATAGTTCGCAAATAGTACAAGGAAGTCAAACAATGAAACAAACAATGCACACATACTCATTAAATTGTTTTTCGCCAAATGAATTCTCGCTTAAGTGAGATCAGAGCAAAAACAACAAAATAAATGCCAAAATATTTCAATTATAGTCGGATTACAAAACAATAAACATAATCAAACTGATAAAATAATGATCACATAAAAACCAAAGAACTAGCCACTCACAATTTAAGCCGAATTCATGCATACTTATAGTAAATACCAAGTTCATGCACACACTTTGAAGTGACACGAGCTGCCATTGCAGACATTTATTAAATTGTTTAATTGGTTATTTGAAGTCGGAAGTGGTTTGGCAACTCGTTACAAAACTTAAAAGCGAAAATTCTAAGAGATTTGAGTCCATACCTTGTAGTTTTTACTGACGGTACTTCTGCTTAATTTTGACAACTAAAAGAATGATTAGTATGTTTTATTTTTTTATTAAGTCATGCAAATATGGGGAACTTTATTTATTATTATATATACCTCAATAGCAATTGTTCTTCTTATTTTGAGGAATGGAATATTTGATTTTATTAACAGATCTTCGTATGAACTATTATGGTCTTCATATATGAATCTTAAAGCACGTTCCTGCATTGTTTTCCAATTTTATTAGTGTTGCTTTCACTGCAAAAGTGGCATGTTAGGGGCAAGTTTTAAATTAGAAACAATGACAGAGTGGTAGAGGGTTAATTTTCCTACTCTGTTTAAGTATTTATCTGACTTTTTTAGTACATTTAATTGTCTTGATGCTTTTTGGCCAATATTTGACATGTAACTATTAAATTTTGATTCAAAATCAATCGTGACACCTAATAGCTTTACTTCTTTTTCACAGTTAATTCTATTTCCAAATAAGTTAAAAGTTATACTTTTTATCTATGAGTTTTCTACCTACTGCCAAAGCTTTGAATTTGTCGGGTTTGTTTTCATTTGATTATACATGTATTCTAACCAATTTATTCGAGATAAACTATCTTTTTCTAATGATGTTATAACGTTTTCAATATTTTAATCGTGTTATTTAGATGATGTTTTAATCAGCATAGATCTGCAGTAAAATAAAATAAAAATATTAAAAAATATGTTAAGAAATACTGGTCCGAGTATAGAGACCTGCGGGACGCCATTTGTTCCCAGTTACTGAAGGCTGCACCAACTTTCACACACTGTTTTCGAATAAGTTTAATGTAGATTCTGCAAAACAATATAATTTTATACACCTTTAAATATGCAGTAAATGCACAGATTGCAGAATAATTGGTATTTTGTTTTAAATATTTTCGTACAAATAAGTACATGGATTTTTTCAATGTCAAGGAACCACAATTTCACATGAATGCATAAACTGAGTCCATAGATGTTTGAACTTGTATTATTTCTTTTCTTGGTTGATGTAAATGAGTTAGTGTAATTAAAGGTATTATATCATATCATATATTTCCTTTTTTCATTCTTTAATTTAAAATCGCAAACCGTATCTGATGTTCTTTCAGAAAATAATTCCATTTAAGTTGATATTGATATTTTCTTGTATTTCATTGGACGAAACAGATATAGTGTGAAGAGATAAGTACATGACATTTTCCATATCGGCCCTAGTATCACCCCGAGACTCTCATATCAAGTCGAGAGCGAATCTGGAGGGGTGATATTTGTCGAGTGTTGATTCCAGGGACTACATGGAAAATTTCATGTCATAACCTATTTATCGCATATTTTATATTGACTTTTTCCAAGCATTGACTTTTATATTGCAGACAAGATCTTTGAACTCACAAATTGAGAAAATAATTCCTTAAGAGAGTTGCCCTTTGTTCAACTTGGAAATATTTTTTTCGTGTCTCCTTTCAAAAAGATATCGAACAATGTCGATCTGCACAATAACGTTAGAAAATGTTTGTAAAATCTACCCAAGACGTCGACATTTGTATGGAAATTCTTTCAACATGAGTTTACATTTGAGCCAAATATTCCGTTTCAAGTTATTTAAACTTTATTCCAATATTTTGAAATGTGTTAATTTGATTGAAATACGATTTTATGCTTATTTTTACATACCATCTTTCCCTGTACTTCGATATGTTTGACACCACTGTGCAGATGCCTGAAGTTGAATTCGGTGGCCAATATGGATATTAAAGGGCAAATATCTATACTGTCCCTGAGGGCAAATAACCAACTCTGACTTTCGGCTATTATTGGACATGCAAAAACGAACATATTGCAACAATGTATGTGATATAAAAAAAAGTTGTTTACATCTCGATATTTACATTATGCTACATATAACGAGTAAAACTGAGAAATTACATAATTATGTTGTAAAAGGAACAAATCAATATATTTCAAGGAATCCATTGCAGTCAAAAAGTCGAAAATCTACATTTTGAGTAATAAAATCCTAATTTCAGACATATTGAATGTTTTAAAACGGCAGCTACGTATATGTATAGTTGATTGTGCTTGTTGTATACTTGAGTGACGTCAGAATCGTGTATGTTGCTTCAACAATTCACTTAATAGCTGACCATCCCAACTGCATTTACATTGATTTATATTGGTTTTTTCTGTTGTATTTTGTAATTGATTCAATGAAATATATTGCTACGTTGCTTTCAAAACAGATATATTTGTCACTTTCTTTACAGGTTGAATTGAAAAAATGTGATAAAATGGCTAGCGTATGAATACACCTTGGCAGAATGTAATTATCGATGTGTAAATTTTTTTGATATTCTCTGTTTTGTCAAAAAAATCCAAGAAAAGAGCAATATACAAATTAAAATGAAATTATCACAATTTGTCAAAACAGGTGTCATCGCAAAAAGGTGTGAATAAACACCAACATTTATCAAATCAATATTATTAATCAAATAAAGACTTTGAATTTTTGAATTTCCTATTTCTTTTTTCGAAATCGTTCATATAAAGCGAAAAGGATACAAGTTGAAAGATTTGTAGATTGCCCGACGCTATTGTTTAGAGGCACAACATTACAGTAAGATTCATCGTGTACTATACAAGACTTTATCTTATTGTACATATTCTTTATAATTCTAAAACATTATTCATCTACACCACAGATTGTAATATTATGTTATACGCTGACCATCAACATAGTGCATCAAATGCTCTACTTAACTCAACAAAGCAAACAAAAGTCAGTGTCACATTGTCTTTCACCGTAATGTCGTCATATACATTTCACCGAAATACTATAACGTCAGATTATTGTATGCATTATCATGCGGCACTGACAAAATGGAGCAACATCAATATGTTTCGTGTACAACATGGACACTTTGGCTATACATAGCCAGGACATTGGGCAGTCATGTAGATGCGTGTTATCTGTATAACCTCGGCACTTTTTATTGAAGAGGCTGTACTAAGCCAGGATATTGTGCAGTCATGTAGATGTATGTTATCTGTATAACCTCTGCACTTTTTATTGAAGAGGTTGTACCTAGCCAGGACATTGTGCAGTCATGTAGATGTGTGTTATCTGTATAACCTCGGCACTTTTTATTGAAGAGGTTGTACCTAGTCAGGACATTGGGCAGTCATATAGATGTGTGTTATGTGTATAACCTCGGCACTTTTTATTGAAGAGGCTGTACCTAGCCAGGATATTGTGCAGTCATGTAGATGTGTGTTATCTGTATAACCTCGGCACTTTTATTGAAGAGGCTGTACCAAGCCAGGACATTGGGCAGTCATGTAGATGTGTGTTATGTGTATTACCTCGGCACTTTTTATTGTAGAGGCTGTACCTAACCAGGACATTGAGCAGTCATATAGATGTGTGTTATGTGTATAACCTCGGCACTTTTTATTGAGGAGGCTGTACCTAGCCAGGACATTGTGCAGTCATATAGATGTGTGTTATGTGTATAACCTCGGCACTTTTTATTGAAGAGGCTGTACCTAGCCAGGACATTGTGCAGTCATGTAGATGTGTGTTATCTGTATAATCTCGGAACTTTTTATTGAAGAGGCTGTACCAAGCCAGGACATTGGGAAGTCATGTAGATGTGTGTTATGTGTATAACCTCGGAACTTTTTATTGAAGAGGCTGTACCAAGCCAGGACATTGGGAAGTCATGTAGATGTGTGTTATGTGTATAACCTCGGCACTTTTTTATTGAAGAGGCGGTACCAAGCCAGGACATTGGGAAGTCATGTAGATGTGTGTTATGTGTATAACCTCGGCACTTTTTATTGAAGAGGATGTACCTAGCCAGAACATTGGAGAGTCATGTAGATGTGTGTTATTTGTATAACCTCGGCACTTTTTATTGAAGAGGCTGTACCAAGCCAGGACATTGGGAAGTCATGTAGATGTGTGTTATGTGTATAACCTCGGCACTTTTTATTGAAGAGGATGTACCAAGCCAGGACATTGGGAAGTCATGTAGATGTGTGTTATGTGTATAACCTCGGCACTTTTTATTGAAGAGGATGTACCTAGCCAGGACATTGGAGAGTCATGTAGATGTGTGTTATTTGTATAACCTCGGCACTTTTTATTGAAGAGGGTGTACCTAGCCAGGACATTGGAGAGTCATGTAGATGTGTGTTATGTGTATAACCTCGGCACTTTTTATTGAAGAGGATGTACCTAGCCAGGACATTGGAGAGTCATGTAGATGTGTGCTATGTGTATAACCTCTGCACTTTTTATTGAAGAGGATGTACATAGCCAGGACATTGGAGAGTCATATAGATGTGTGTTATGTGTATAACCTCGGCACTTTTTATTGAAGAGGGTGTACCAAGCCAGGACATTGGAGAGTCATATAGATGTGTGTTATGTGTATAACCTCGGCATTTTTTATTGAAGAGGATGTACCAAGCCAGGACATTGGGCAGTCATGTAGATGTGTGTTATGTGTATAACCTCGGCACTTTTTATTGAAGAGGATGTACCAAGCCAGGACATTGGAGAGTCATGTAGATGTGTGTTAGGGTTATCGATTTTACATTTGTATCTACGATTTTACACTTTGATTTTAGAATTGATCCGACAGCGTGGTATTTTTATCAATTGATCACGAGAGTGCCCTAACAATCAAAATATTGTAAAGCCAGATAATTTAAAAGTCTTTGGCAGTAGGTAATTCAAAAAGTCTAAGAAGGATAGCTAAACGTTTTTGAGAGCAAGTAAAACCAAAGGGCCTAAATATGATTTATATAATGACGAAACATATATCTATGAATTTATGATACGTCATGTACTCACGATACCTGGGATATAAAAGATAAAAACTGAGGCTTTATCATCTCAAACCATGAACTATATATAGATTCAAAGAAATTCTAGAGTTATTATGCATTGCTTTAAATTATCAAAGAACATTCACTGAAGATGGTATTGTCTATATTTAGTGGCTATTTTTCATTAACATGTTCATGTAAACTAAAATTTAAGACACGACACGTTTGACATTATACACCCGGCTCATTCTTTTACATATGCTCTACATATTGAAAAATGGGAAACATTTATGTTTTAACATTTATCATAATAAAATGAAAAACTAAAAAATAGCAAGCTGTCGGAACAATTTGCAAAATGAAATACTAAGACCGTAAATAGTGGAAAAATCGATAAACGAGATGAATTAGATAGTTAAATAATATATTAACATGTCTGTGTATGGTTGTCCGTTGTATTACGTAACCACGTCATTGACTCAAAAATTATACGAACGTCATCATTGTTGACCTCTGGCCTTTTCATGCTCGATTATCTGAGACAGGTTGTAGTTGTACGACAACGGATTGTATAAGTAATTTAAAAGTATAAGACAAAGCGTTATACATTAGATATTTGCAGGTAATCTTATATAAGACAAAAGCTTATACATATCCTTGATTGTATATGTTATATAAAGGTATAATACGATAAGACAAATAGGCCTACCGTGCAGCCCCCCCCCCCCCCCCCCCACNGTTTTTGTCCTTTGTTATGTCCTTTTGAACAAAAACATGTTAACATTGAATATCATAATTGATGGTACAATTAATGTCCATATGGTTACTGGCAGTAATAAAAGAAGACAAGCAGCTCAATACAAATCAAATTGTTCATCCCAAGAGTAACTGTAATGAAACCAGAAACTCAAGGACTGTTCATGCTGAAAAGAATTCTAACCTGTTATTGTTGTGAATTTAATAAAATGTTGACCTGTTTACATTTTCTGTATTGGCCTTATTCTAAATATATCAAAAGATTAGTTTACTTGATATCTTAAATACCCATTATAAGATAAAATGTTATTGTTAATTAATAAATATATCATTACGTGATGATTTCCGTATTGGCCTAGTTATTAGTCCTCGGGTAGCTGTATTGCTACTTCTCAGGCCTCAGGTCAATACATCTACCCTTGGACTAATAACTAGGTCAATACGGAAATCATCACGTAATAATATCATAGTCTTATTCTTGTAAATTTGCTATGCAATCAAGGAAATATATAACCTTTTTAGTCCGTGGGCCAGCATAACCCCCCGTGCACCCCCACCTTCCATGTTAACATATTTTTTCAAGTCCTCCTATATACCCTCTTGAAAAAAAACATGTTAACATTGAATAATTTGGGATGAATTTACATTTTTGAGCCCTTTTTTTTTACATCCTTTCGACAATTTTTCCGGATTTTCAGATTTGTTCTTTCTTCACTGTTGCTGAGGTTTTGTAGCTTATGAACAACTATTAGAATATAAAAACTGGGGTTTGGTGGATAGCTGATTATATTATCGTTCAAATGAATACAAGTTATTAATATTTTATGAAGTTCAGTAATCGTAGGAGGCAAAAAATATATCCCTTCCCCTGATAAAATCGCCTTTTGTTTTCAATAGACAAATATTACACAACTTTGATGACATTTTTATAATGAATATATTAAAACTATTGCATTTACGGAAAATTAAACCCATTACATCATCAAAAAACATGTCTTGTAGTGTAGATTGCAGAAAAATTGAATATCATGATTTTTGCCGATTTTAGCTCTATTCAGCCCAAAGCGAGTAATATCTTTTTCATAGTATAAATTGACAACCAAATTATACATCTGTCGTGTGAAGTTATATTATGGAGACATTATAAATTAAAATTTGGTCTAGTACCACCCTGTATAGGGCTTCTAGCATTATCATCAGTATTAGTCCGTGGGCTAGCATAACACCTGCCATGTTAACATATTGTTTTAAGTCCTCCTATATATCCTCTTGAAGAAAAAACATGTTAGCATTGAAAATTTTTAGACGAACTTGTCATTTGAGGCTAATATTTACACCCTGTCGCAGCTTTTTGAGGATTTTTGATTTTTTTTTCTTCAATTTTTGTCTTTGCGAGCATTAAATGTATGCTAAACGGTCATGAAAGTATATCAAGATTATCTCAAATGAAAGCCTATGGTATTAACTTTCAATTGAATACAAGATATATACACTTTGTGGCTATCAAATTTTGTCAGAAGTAAAAAACCTACCCCTCCTCCTTCCTGAAATGACAAAAAAAGACATTTTTTCCCCTTAAAAGTTTAGATAAAAAAATATTTCGTACTAAACTGCGATTTTTTTATACTAAACCAAAGAAATATATCACATTTAATAAATCAAGCACGGGTAATCCTTTATCAAATGATTTTTGATACTTGAAAAATGGGATATTTTCAATTTTGCTGATTTTCACAGGATTCCGCTTATATCTTAATTTTACTAATAAAATAAAGGATACCGCATCATAATGACGGTTGATTTTTGTATCTGGGTACTATAACAATGTAAAAAGGGAATACTTATGTTCCTTCTACCTACTGATTAACAAAACAATAGCAAATATTAGCCCTACCCCTCTAAAAAAAAACACGTAAAATTTGATGAAACTCGGTTTATTTCCTTAGAAACATGGTCGGGCAGAGTGAAATTTTTATTTGCCCTGTAAGATCTTTCAATTCTTTATTTCAACAAATCATATGAACATCATCTAAGAGTGCTTAAATTCTACCAATGTCAGAAAACATGAAAAATGGGTCATTTCTGATTTTCAGAATTTCTACAGAATATTCCTTATTGGCCAGGTTAAGCTGCTTTATGGGAATTTTTGTCCAATCAATATAGTTTTATCTGAATGCTGAATGTATTAGCATTTACTTTAAAAACCATTAACCCTCATATATGCATATTATGATGCCCATTTTAGCCTAATTCTCCCCCTTCCTCTACTTGAAAACTGGGACAAATATACATGATATACTCAATATTTCCATATTTAAGTATTAGAAATTGGCGAAACAGTTCTCACTAGTCTTCCTCTTCACCATCAATCAACGAGTATAAAACATCGTCGAATTCATCATCGCTTTTTGTCAAGCCTGCAATATTTTCCTCGACTAAAACGTCGGCGAGTTGTCATGGAATGAAATCACCAGACACCCATTTTGGTTCTATCATCCCATCAACACACTGCCAACCATTGTCATGAGTAGGCTCCGGATATACTGGTTTTACAATATGGGTTCTTTTCCAAATTCCTACCTGATAGTTACAACAAGCAGGGAAAAGCCTCCTTCTGTAGAAACAAATCCTCTGAAATTTGCCAGGAATCTCCAATTTTTACAAAAGCACTTTGGAACTGGGGTGACTTTCATAATGTTTTAATTGGCTTGACTTTTCCAATCCCCTTAAATGCGCTCGTTGTATCACAGCGTGTGAACGCGTGCAGGCCTAAAAGTGCTGTACACAATTCCTGCTGGTACCACCGTGCTAATTTGGTGATATCTATGAACCCTTTCTTGTTTCCAGTTCCAATATCAAAGAGAATTGTCACTCCTTGTTATACAATGTACCCCCGCTTCACCGGAGGGGGTATACTGTTTTACCTCTGTCTGTCCTTCCGTCTGTCTGTCTGTCTGTCTGTCTGTCTGTACGTCCGTCCGTCCGTCCGCCCGTCCTTCCGCCCGTCCCCATACCAAAATGGGTGTCTGGTGATTTCAATCCACGACAACTCGCCGGCGTCTTAGTCAAGGAAAATATTGCAGGTTTGACAGAAAGCGATGATGAATTCGACGATGTTTTATACTCGTTGATTGATGGTGAAGATGAAGACTAGTGAGAACTGTTTCGCCAATTTTCAATACTGTTTGGCCGTTTGTAATACTCATTGTTCAGGTCATTTATTGAAGAATGAAACTGAAATATGGAAATATTGAGTATATCATGTATATTTATCCCAGTTTCCAAGTAGAGGAAGGGGTAGAATTAGGCTAAAATGGGCATCATAATATGCACATATGAGGGTTAATGGTTTTTAAAATAAATGCTAATACATTCAGCATTCAGATAAAACTATATTGATTGGACAAAAATTCCCATAAAGCAGCTTAACCTGACCAATAAGGAATATTCTGTAGAAATTCTGAAAATCAGATAAAGAATTGAAATATCTTACAGGGCATATACAAATTTCACTCTGCCCGACCATGTTTCTAAGGAAATAAACCGAGTTTCATCAAATTTTACGTGTTCTTTTAGAGGGGTAGGGCTAATATTTTGCTATTGTTTTGTTAATCAGTAGGTAGAAGGAACATAATTATTCCCTTTTTACATTGTTATAGTACCCAGATACAAAAATTAACCGTCATTATGATGCGGTATCCTTTATTTTATTAGTAAAATTAAGATATATGCAGAATCCTGTGAAAATCTCCAAAATTGAAAATATCCATTTTTCAAGTATTTTGACAACAAAAATCATTTGATAAAGGATTACCCGTGCTTGATTTATTAAATGTGATATATTTGTTTGCCTTAGTATAAAAAATATCGCAGTTTAGTAAGAAATATATTTTTATCTAAACTTTTAAGGGGAAAAAATGTCTTTTTTTGTCATTTCAGGAAGGAGGAGGGGTAGGTTTTTCACGTCTGACAAAATGTGATAGCCACAAAGTGTATATATCTTGTATTCAATTGAAATTTAATACTATAAGCTTTCATTTGATACCATATTGGTATACTTTCAAGACTGTTTAGCATACATTTAATGCTCGCAAAGACAAAAATTGAAGAAAAAAATAAAAAATCCTCAAAAAGCTGCGACAGGGTGTAAATATTAGCCTCAAACGGCAAGTTCGTCAAAAAATTGTCAATGCTAACATGTTTTTCTTCAAGAGTATATATAGGAAAACTTAAAACAATATGTTAACATGGAAGGTGGTGTGTACGGGAGGCTATGCTAGCCCACGGACTAATACTGATGAAAAAATATTTTGCGATTTTCGGCAGGGTAAGGGGTAATATTTTGCGGCTAGAAGCCCTATGCAGGGTGGTACTAGAGCAAATTTTATTTTAAAATGTCTTCATAACATAACTTCACACAACAAATGTATAATTTGGTTGTCAATTTATACTATGAAAAAGATATTACTCGCTTTGAGCTGAATAGAGCTAAAATCGGCAAAAATCATGATATTCCATTTTTCTGCAATCTACACTACAAGACATGTTTTCTGATGATGTAATTGGTTTAATTTTCCGTAAACGCAATAGTTTTAATAAATTCATTGTAAAAATATCATCAAAGTTGTGTAATATTTTGTCTATTGAAAACAAAAGGCGAAACATCTCGTTTTTACGCAATTGTATCAGGGGTAGGGATAGATTTTTTGCCTCCTACGATTACTGAGCTTCATAAAATATTAATAACTTGTATTCATTTGAACGATAATATAATCAGCTATCCACCAAACCCCAGTTTTTATATTCTAATAGTTGTTCATAAGCTACAAAACCTCAGCAACAGTGAAGAAAGAACAAATCTGAAAATCCGGAAAAATTGTCGAAAGGATGTAAAAAAAAAGGGCTCAAAAATGTAAATTCATCCCAAATTATTCAATGTTAACATGTTTTTTTTTCAAGAGAGTATATAGGAGGACTTGAAAAAATATGTTAACATGGAAGGTGGGGGTGCACGAGGGGTTATGCTGGCCCACGGACTAAAAAGGTTATATATTTCCTTGATTGCATAACAAATTTACAAGAATAAGACTATGATATTATTACGTGATGATTTCCGTATTGACCTAGTTATTAGTCCAAGGGTAGCTGTATTGGCCTGAGGCCTGAGAAGTAGCAATACAGCTGCCCGAGGACTAATAACTAGGCCAATACGGAAATCATCACGTAATGATATATTTATTAATTAACAATAACATTTTATCTTATAATGGGTATTTAAGATATCATGTAAACTAATCTTGATATATTTAGAATAAGGCCTATACAGAAAATGCAAACAGGTCAACATTTTATTTAATTCACAACAATAACAGGTTAGAATTCTTTTCAGCATGAACAGTCCTGGAGTTTCTGGTTTCATTACAGTTACTTTTGGGATGAACAATTTGATTTGTTATTGAGCTGCTTTTCTTCTTTTATTACTGCCAGTAACAATATGGACATTAATTGTACCATCATTTATGATTGCTCCGTGAAACATTGAAAATGGGTTTTTCTCTTTTTCTGACTTAATCTTGTTGCCTGTTACATTTGACTTTTGACTGACACAAGTATTTAATTTAAACATATTTTATTGACTAAATAATGACAAAAGGATCAGACACAAGTTTTTCAACTTAGTATTGTCTTCTCCATAAAGTATTTGATTCAGTTACAGGCACTACACGGAACGATATTTAAGATATCCGTAACTATTTTCATATCACTTTTGGTTTTCTGACCCGTGTTTTTGTTTTTACTTTCTTCCAGGAATGCATCTGTTTCTGCATCAGAATAAATTCTGAATCTTTGTACTACTTCTTGGTTATCTGCTTGGTCTGGTGACTGATTCTCCTTTTCACCTATTTCTATGTTAGAGATAAGCTTCCTAGGCACCTCGTCAAGTTCCCTATACTCGAGAACTTCAATGTCTGATCCGGTAGTGTTGTGACGGATAGCTGCTGCTTCCATTTGTGTTAGCTCGTCGTATCGGAAGTAATCTTCTACAAGAGCATCCATCGGTATTGTTTATTTTCTGTGGTTTTCTTGACATTTTGTCTTATCAAACGACAGTTAGTGACGCCACACTCTGTTTTATCTTCGATGTGTATGTAAAACCTAGAGAGATTCCTGAACACCGATATTGGCCGGATCAAAGTCGGCCAATACGAGAAAATAATCCGTATTGTCCGAGTTGTTCTATCTGTATTATTATGGCAGTTTTCATCATAGTAAGTACAATTATATAGTAGTTAATTAATAAATAGTGTTATATTCCACAGAATTGACGTTATATTGTCATTGCTGACTCCGTTTAATCACAAGAAATGTATTAAACTCATTATGAAAGTGTAACCATATTGTGTATCACCTTTTTTAATTGCATTCGTTATTTGATAGAATCAGTTGATATGAATTGTACCTGATAATGGTCATTCCAGAAAAAACATCGAGCGTGGTACATTTGATATTCAAACACGATGTATTCTCAAGTAGTAATTTAACAATTTAACAATATTAAAAATATTTCTATAACCATTACAATATTCTGTCAATGTTACCTCGTCGGAAACAATATCGCCCTATAATCAGTAAGAGATTCTCGTGCTAAAAAGGAACACAGACTCCGGACGCGACAACAGTACATGCAGTAAAGCTAAGCTCGGAATACGAACTCGCATAGAAAAGATTTAGTATGACTAGACAGGCAAAAATGGTTGGCATCTCCTGTGCAATATATGATCTATATTAGTTATGCTATATCTATAGTGGTGTAATGGTTAGCGTGATCCGCCTTGGGTGTGGTAGAGCGTGGTTCGACATTGGCTTTTGTTGCTTCTCCGCTAAACATGCAGTATTAAGGAGTAAGATCAAAGACTGGTTGGCTCCGAATGTGTCTGAGTGGAGCGACATATACCCGTAGACTGTTGTTTCAATGAGCTAGCTCAATAAAAATTGTACTAAGCAGAATCATCATCACATCGAAATACAACTTGTTCTCGCCACGATATAGCTGAAAAATTCTTCATTTTCTCGTAAAACAATCACTTACTATATCCATTGGTATGGAAATAAAATAAAGTTTAAGCAATGTTGGTCAACAATTCGACCAATACAAAAAAGTAATGTATCGTTTATCTTTCCAATTATATTGTTCACATTCGTCGTAAATCTAATGATTAATTCAGTTAGAGTAAAAGTACATTGTATGTCCACGGGACCGGAAAGATCAATCAGATCAAACCAAATAATACATATTATCGGATTAAATTCACGCCCCCATGATGACCTCATTAACAATATAACAAAGCAAGTGGTATTTACATATAAACGTTATTAACCGGACATACACAAACAATATTACAGGGATTATTTATATAACACACAATATAAGATTATTAGAGTTGTCCTGTTCATTACACCCCAGGTCTATTGTTAAACCATAGGCTTTCTATCTCAAACATCCTTCTTTGAACAACAATATCGATGTAAAATTATTAATCTTGATTGGCAAACTTCCAAAAGACTCTGGATATATTATAGCTAGCAGTACTTATTGTTTCACACGAATTTATGCTTAAATTCATTTTTAGACTCATTGAAATGATTGTTTGATAACGATTCCTTCCTTGTTTTAGTGCTAAACAAATATGAACAGTTTATATACTATACTATAATGTCTATCTTATTGTGCAAAGGCGATGTTTACACAAGCAATTGTAATACATCTTTTATGTTAACTAATGCCTTTTTGGTTTTCTGGTTCTCAAAGTCTTTTAAATTATTTGGTTGGTTGATTTATGGTGTTTAACACCACTTTCAACAATATCTTAGCTATATCGTGGCGGTCAGTTCTATTGGTGGAGGAAACCGGAGTACCCGGATAAAACCACCGACTTTCTGCAAGTCACTGACAAACCTTATCACATAATGTTGTACCTCGCCCGTGCGGGATATTCAATCAGATGACTTTGAGTGTACCCGATGAAGGTTATTCTAGAAACCACCTCGTGCGGACTAAATCCGATATCTACGTCTTTATTTAGAATCAAAAATGAGAATAATAAAGATATTTAAAGAGCACTCAGATAGATATATGTATACATTGTTGCTATTGTATTATATATACTGACGTAGGTTGTAAATAAGAACGTATATAAGACAAACACTATACGTAAACATATCACGTTACATCTTAACTACATTTACGAATAATTTCACGATTCATATCCTTACATAGTACAATGACACTACTCTAAACAATACTTTATATAAGATAGCCACAAGTGTTCGACAAAAGGTTAGACATGTTCTCTATTGTATAAACTCTTACAAGTAAGTATACGATCCGTGAATAATATAACTTATGTTATATTGTGTGTTGAATATTTCATTTCTAAAAACGTAAATATCTACTATGACGCGTTTCTGGACTAGCCTTCATGGAGTACGCATGAACGTAAATATCTACTATGACGCGTTTCTGGACTAGCCTTCATGGAGTACGCATGAACGTAAATATCTACTATGACGCGTTTCTGGACTAGCCTTCATGGAGTACGCATGAATAAAGTTTGTGTTTGTCCATTTGATAACGTGTATATCTTAGATTGATTTATTGTTAGGTGTTTAACGCCAACTTTATTTACCAATATTGCAGCTATATCGTGGCGTGAGCTAATTTTATTATTAACTTAGATATATCTTAGTAAGTATAACGTGTTTTGTTATTGTTTATGAGGTCATCATGGGGGGGGAGGGGTGATCTTTTTTTTAACAACATAATAATTTTATTTATTCTGAATTCTTGCTTGTTACAAATTTAATCAAGAATCCAAGCTTCTCTTGATGTGATGTACCCTGTTACACTCCACTGATTGTCCAGAGAATTAATCAGCTGGTACAAATTTAAATACATTTTAAGAATAGAAATAATAATACCTAAGAACTGTTTATTTTCTTTTTCATAGCATACAAAAAACTATTATTCATACTATGATTTTTTATCTCATAAATTCTTTTATTTAATTCGTATATAAAAATGTTATAAACATTTACATTTTTTGTCTTCTGTTCAGATAAATAATATGATTTATATATTGAAAAACCGAGAATTGTAATAAAATAATTAACACCATAATAATTATTATCAGATATCTTTTAACCAAATATAAAATGTTTTAACTTTAATGTAAATTCTAAATTATTACTTTTAAAAAGATTATATATTTTCTCCCAAAACGTTTTCAAAAAAGAACATGTAATAAAGTAATGAAGATAGTCTTCTTTATTTCCACAAAAGTTACATCGATTATTATTCACAATTTTCCATTGAAATAATAATGTTTTTGTAGGAATGATGTATTGTATTAACTTCCATCTAAATATTTTCAGTTTGTTTTCTTCCAAATATGAAAAAATAAATTTGTATAATGGTTTCGTGAAAGGTTTTTCTTGTATATCTAATAATTTTATCCATTTGTCAACTCCTATAGAAGACTCTAGAAGGGGAGATCTTCATCAGATAAATAATCATCCTCTATGTATCATACTATTCGCTTTGATTGATCTTTCGGTGGACATACAATTACTCGTTCTAAAATTTCTGGGTATGGCAGGATACTATATAAAAGTATGTCCAAATTTTACCATTAATAGTCCTCTTAGTACTTTATTAAGATTCTTGGGCAGAATCATGTCAATTTGCTTTTGACAAATCTAAGGCTATACTTATATAAATCATTCTGTTTTGACAGCTCCGGACTAGTCAAATCAACATATATACGTTGGATTTCACGTCAACTGTAAATGATACAATTTAAGATATACATAAAATGAAAAAATGCAGCTACTAAATAAATGGGATTATAACATCAAATTGTGGAGTATCAAATTAATTTTCATATGTATATAAAATTACAATACAAAGCTATATGCAGACGTATACGATAGGCGTACAATATGAACCATTATACATGATTGTCCTTTAATAAAAATATGTTATTGCTATTTTATTTATATTAATGAATGCAAAATGTATATGAACCCTTCGCTGGCATAATGCTGTAAAGTGTCACATTCTGGAAATTGATGTCGAATAGGTATCAATAGGGCTAAATTATTATTTCGACTGATAAAGTCCTGTTGGTGTTGTCCGATAACAGCACATCTGAAATACTGAAACAACACAAAATAACATGTTTAAACGAGCATATCAACGCACATGTATTGTAAAACAATGTACTTGTATCATCTGATGACGTGTATTTTTTTTTATAATGATTATAAAAAAAATCAATTTACGTAAGTATCTTATTTTACATCTCAGAAATAATAATATTGACGCATAAAGTCAAAACAATTCATCTCCTTTATAAGTACAACATAAAGACAAAGCCTTACTTCCGATTGTTTAGGATACCCACGAAAGCATAAGACAAGTAATATGTTTACCACGGTTTTCCGAGTTAAAAGTTTAAACAATCGAACGCTTGGCGTTCGATGTTTCGGCACTGACCATAATATATTTTTCTGGTACCTGATTCATGTTGAGTGACGATAAGAAACGGTAACAGAATATGCACGGACATCTCACTAAACACAATAAAACAATTAGGACGACACTTGTTTCATCTATTTTCTGGCCCAGATGCCACAAAACCTTTTTCTTTGCTGAGCAAACTTTTTTTTGTTCAAATCGGTGTTCTCAGCCAATCAAATTTGAGTATTTCCTTATTTGAGAATATTCTCAGACTTAAGAAAATTCTAAAGTTTTGTGGCTCCGGGGCCAGAACGTTATCTACTGATTGTTTACATTGCACGACAAACACCAATATACGTACTCGGAAAATATAAATTCATTTGTTGGCCAGGGATCACTTTTCTACCTGTTTCAAAAGCTCGTACAAATACATTTAATATTTTTCGAGATTTTTTCATTTGTTCAATTATCTTTGGCAAGATAACCAAAGCCAATATGTCTTTAATAAATCATATTATTCGACATGCGAGAGGAGTTGCTTACATTACTGAACAGCCTGTGTATACATAAATACCGTGTCTTTTATATACATTGGTTCAAACGATTAAAGTATATCTTTGTTTGCAATTTGTACCAATTATTCATTTAAATGAGCAAGAATTGATATTATTCTTATTTTCATCAACGAACTCCAGAAATTCAGTAAATTAAATCTTACTCTAATGTCATAAAGATATCTACTGAAGTCTCCAATTAACCATATAATCCGTAGTACCTCCGCATACTTTTGCAATCTTTTGCCGAATTGTAAATGCATCATTTCTAAAATAATAGCCTCATGCACCCATATGATTGATCCAAAATACCAGTTGAGCTTTATCAGTATATAAAATAATTTGATAGAGTTCTGTACACAGACACGAATATCGATCTACAATTTGAAGTCTAAAGGTCATAAGATAAAGATTCCAATTATCACACACTGATTTAAAGCTACTCGATACAGTATTTTCTCACATTTTCGGCAAATATTCACAGACCAAGGCAAATATTTACAAATAAGTATAAAGTAAATGGAATCAGTTTCAAAAGAGTGCAATCGAGAAAGTGCATAATGTTTATCCCATCAGTATTCCAACTAAATATGGAAGCAATTATGTTTACGAATTCGTATATTGAACACAAGATTTCGTTTTAAGTCTTTTGATGAATCGAAAACATTTTCCTTTCCTCTGACTTTTCTGGTGTTGCAGCCAGTTCATCCCACGATACAAATAAAGAAAAATGTGAAATGCATTTTCTTCGAAAGAAGCAGGCGTATATACATGTGCAGAAGAAATATATTGTCAGCTGCAGCATATAAAAACCATGATGTTCTCAGAAAAAAGATTAATGCGAAAATATTTCCAAGACTGAATCATTAAAGAGAGATATGGGCCTAAATATTAGCTTAACATCGCTATTTTTATTGAAGTGCTTGCATTGAACCAAGATCATGTGCGGTCATGTATGTGTATAAAGGGTGTCACATTTTCCTGGGTTTCGACGATTTTCTTATTAGATTTTAGAACTGGTCTGAATGTGTGGTATTTTATTTTCATTTTATTTCATTACGAAAAGCCCAAGTCTCTAAACTATAATTGACTTGACAACCTGGGCATATTTTGGTTAACTATGATACAGATCATCTCAACCCGTTAAACAAGTATCGATGGCAACCGCAAAATGTCGAAGTAACGACTTCAACTTCACCAATAGAAACCCTGGTTTCGGTAGTACCCTTGGTAGCAGCAACCTCTATCAAGGAACCATACGCTCTGGGATCGGATTTAGACTGTGTCAGACGGTGTAACACTGCTGATACTTTCTGACACTTGTATTAAGATGTGTGCTGTATTTGTTGTCACATTTATATAATATGCATGGTGATTGCTATTTATCTTTGCTAATGTGCAGTAAATTTATCATGATCATTTTACTTTTAAATTCGTAAACAATTTTGAATTGTATGTCAGTTATATTCATTACGAGAACAATTCAAGCTTACAAGTCATACATCATTCATGAATATGTTGGTGATTATTTGTCTTGTAACGAGCATTTCTATCAAACTATTGCTCTGAGAGATGCTGCAAGATGTCTTTTACGTAAAAGGATCGATCGGGGTTTTCTCCTAAACGCCACAATACAACTAAAATAACAACACAAACATTGAAACAAATACAGTGATCATTATGTGCGCAGACTAATTGACAGATTAAAACAGTTTGAAATGTCCATTAAATAAAACGAAATGTCAGATCATATCATGACAATCATTATTCAAACGTCTTATTTTAGAAATCAAACATGCATATCTTCTTGTACTCCTGATAATATTGCCCAAATAGTTAGGACCACCTCGACTCCGTACGGTCTATCAGATGTAATAAGAATGTCTTACTACAGTTTTGTGTAGTACTCGTTTTTTTTAAATTCTTCCAATTTAGGGATTAATGTCTTTATTCCTAAGTTGATTTAGTGATAAAGGTTTTGTAGAATTTCTTTCACTACTCGTTGACGGATCTGTAATAATTTTGCTGTCATCCATCCATCTTGTCATACGTTTATATATATGTTGAAAAGAGATCACATTTAGATCTTCTATTTACATATATGTTGAAAAGAGGTCACATTTAGATCTTCTATTTACATTTAACTTTTGATGTAATTTTTGTGACAAGTACTTCCGTATTTGTTAATCATTTTCGTGTAGACCAATACTATTACGTTGCATGTCGTGAGTTTACAGTCAAAACAATACGAAGGTAATATATTGACAAGGGCTTCTGAGTACAAAGATGAGATCATCAAAGGCTTCATTGAGTGCCATGTCCATTAATGAAATGTTTTCTAGTCTACAACCATGATAACATTTCCTTCCTGATTTCTGATTGATTCATTGACTTGTAGTATATAATGTTTCTACATTTGACGTTGACAGGTTGCTAACTCCTAAGCAAGACCCTGACATCTTGTCCCAAGGTTCTCTGTGATGATCTGTATGTTAATTCGAGCTATTAATACAGTAATTCTATCGGTAATGAATAAACATAGATTTGATCATATTGGTACCTACAACAATTGATCAATGTCTTTATTTAATAAAAAGAAATGTTATAATATTTTATTATAATCGCATAGGCTGTAGTTATTACTAGTAAAGTCAGCATTACTTATTTAAATGCCAAAAGGTTGAGAAACCAAATAAAGCAATATACTAGTATACAAAAGACAAAATAATAGAAACAACTGAAGCTGTTAACATAAGTTAGGCATGTGGTGACTCAAAAAAATAAGCGAGCCAGTGTTCTGTTTTCTTGAAAATGACATTTGACTGTAATAACAAGGATAATGACATATAGTTATAACGAGACACCGCTAATACATGTATAAACATTTCTTTATTTTAAATTTAAAAAAAAAGTATTCCGATAAATTTTCAAGGAGAAGAAACATAGCCAAATCTACTACTGCTGAACCTTTTTGATACTTGCATTAAGATTTGTGTGTAATTTGTTGTCATATTTGTATATTATATGAATGGTGTTTGCTATCGCATTTTTCTTTGCTGATTTTTGTGACAAGTGCTTCCGTATTTGTTAATCATTCTCGTGTAGACCAATACTATTACGTTGCATGTCGTGAGTTTACATTCAAAACAATGCGATGGTAATATATTGACAAGGGCTTCTGAGTACTAGAAGGAGATCATCAAATGCTTCATTGAGTGCCATGTCCATTAATGAAATGTTTACTAGTCTACAACGATGATAACATTTCCTTCCTGATTTCTGATTGATTCATTGACTTGTAGTATATAATGTTTCTACATTTGACGTTGACAGGTTGCTAACTCCTAAGCAAGACCCTGACATCTTGTCCTAAGGTTCTCTGTGATGATCTGTATGTTAATTCGAGTTATTGATACAGTAATTATATCGGGTAATGAACATACATAGATTTGATAATAGTGTTTGCTAACGATTCCCTACAACAATTGATCAATGCCTATATTTAATAAACAGAAATGTTATGATAGTTTATTATAATCGCGTAGGCTGTCGTTATTACTAGTTAAGTCAGCATTACTTATTTAAATGTCAAAAGGTTGAGAAACAAAATAAAGTAATATAATAGTAGTAGTATACAAAAGACACAAACACAGAAACAGTTGAAGTAATTAAAAACATATTAAGCATGTGGCGACTCAATAAAATAAGCGAGCCAGTGTTCTGTTTTCTTGAAAATGACATTTGGCTGTATAATAATAAGGATAATGACATATAGTAATACCGAGACATGCTAATACATGTATACACATTTCATTATTTTACATTAAAAAAAGGGTATTTCGATAATTTATCAAAGAGAAAAAAAAACATAGGCAAATATCTCTTATTGACCTTTAACTGAGGATAATAGTGTTGATATGAAATGTTGCTGCCTCACATTGCAGCGTATGAAGTGAGTTAGCTGTACAATATATCGAAAAACAAATTGTCTGTCTTACAGAAGTTTAATACTTTGAAAACAACATTGAAATACCAAATGTTAGAATATTTTTCCTTTCAGTTACCCTAGAAGCAGGTATCAATTTGATTTTTTTTTAATTTGCAATTTTTAAGGCCTCCCTGTGTCTGTTTATTTTGACAATCAAATGCCACATGCCGCATTGTATTAAGCGGGAGTTGATGATATCTGTCATATTTCAATGATACTTGGTTCATTTTTATTTAATATTAATTGTATATATTTACGCATACTGGTGTCCAATACGATTTTTAGTGGAGTTTTTGTTGCTCAATCATTCGGTTTCTGTGTAATGTTTTGTATATCATTGTTTGTCATACTGTCCTTTTTCGCTTTGGTCATTGTATTGGCTGTCCTTCGATGTATGGCTTCTGACTAACCCATTGGTATCTTTACACTTTTCTTGGTGTACAAGCTGGATCTATATCTAGAAAAATTACTAAAACGTTCAAATACAGAAAAGTAAAACAAACTCCAACGTTGTTGGTCATCATTTCTGCAAAAGTCGTAATATGTTCTTTTGACATATTGACGTGAAGTGAATCAGTAAAGGTTTTCCATTGTTTGTAAATATGTGCTGTATATTTTAGATATCAAAAGAAGAAATGAATGTTGAGATTTCATTAACCGGTTAAATCCCGCCACGTTTTTGTGCTTGTCCAAATCATGACCTATATTTCCATGAGATTATGTCGTTGTTTCAGTGTTTTGAAGTTTTACAACATTATTGATATGTTTTTGAATATAATAGTATCGTTAATAGCAGACTTGTCACATTTTTTAGTTAGATTTAAATTTTGAAATGGAGTAAGTTATTCAGGAATAAATTATGATCTAATTAATTCTAGACGAGTTTCTATAAAGGGATAAAATACAAATGGGACAATTATATCTTATGAGATATACAATTGTTGTGCTTAGTACTTAATGGATGTTTGTTTACAAGATTGTGTTGTTTGACATTTCTATACAGACGTGTGTTGTCGTAATCTTATGACGGAGTGCGAGATATCTTAGCATTTTTGTGTGAATATTGTAAAACATGGCAATTGACAATGACTCAAAGTAAAACTACAGTTGTTATAAATATATATTTTGGGCTCATAAAACTGGCTTAACCCTGCCACTTTTTATTGAAGTGCATTTATCGAGCCAGGAATTTGAGCCGTCATATATTCACATGGTAGGTGTATCGATGTATCGATGTTGCCTCTTTTAACGATTTGTTTTATTATACTTTGGAATTGTGTTGACAGTGTGGTATTTTTTTTTATTTTCCATTTTATAGTTGACATAGTTGCACGTATTTTTATGCTTCTTGTTCACACACTTGTTGATAGCTATAATTATATAGGAACCATAAAGAAAACTTTGCTAATGCGAAAGAAAACATTAGTTGAACAATACCAAAAGGAAATTTACACAATATATAACGAATTAGGAAATAGCCAAATACCTTTTGACTCGCACTTAAATGTATTTAATTCCACGGTATCACAAGTTGGTACCACCAGTGGGTATCACCAGTGGGTACCACCAGTGGGTATCACCATTTTGTCGTCTTCATAGAGGTAATGGTATTTGGAAATAATTACAACAGATTTTATAACTAAATATTGCATGTATAAACTAATACCCCATATATATTTGTATACGGAAAAACGACTAGATTTCCTTTTCTATTAAATATAAAATACATTAATTATAATGTTATTGATGTCTTGTGCAATCTATTAGCTCAAGTATACGTAATTTCAAACAAAAACAATAGTCAAACTTGAATAAAACAGCTTTGTGGTTTGTGAGTTTAGAATGTTGTCTCGTGCAGCTTTAATGAGTAGGAGCAATACAATTTGGTGTCATGAAAATGCTTCGAATAGAGCGATTTATCTGTGGACTGTTTTTAGCTCACCTTGCCGAAGTCATTGTGAGCTTTTGCCATCACTTGGCGCCTTCGTCTGTTGTCCGTTAACTTTTCACATTTTAATCTCCTACTCTGAAACCGTATATATTAGCCTTATGAACCGAAACTTGGTAGGAAGCATCTATGGAAGATCTTCTAGTAAGATTGCTCATTTAGTCCCGATCGATTAAGAAACATAGCCGCCATAGGCAATTCTTGATTCTGATTGGTCGATTTCTACAAAATCTTCTCCTCTTAAACAGCTAAGCCAAATGAATCGAAACCTGGTAGGAAGAATTTCTGGAAGGTCTTAAAAACGATTGCTAATTTCGTGCTGATCTGTTTACAGACATTGCGCCATAGGCAATTCTTGTTTCTGGTTGGTCAATTTCTAAAAAATCGTCTCCTCTGAAATCGCTTAACCTGTACAAATTATCCATGGCCACCATTGGCAGTTCTTGTTTGTGATTGGCCAATCAAAAACAAATTTGGTTGAAAGCACATATGGAATGTTCTGTATAAAATTTTCTCAAAACAGAATGAAAGGTGAGCGACAGTTTCAGTGTGCTAGAACTATAAAATGCCAATTCCATTTGTTGGTCTAGAACAAAGCGGATATTATCATTTCATCTTGCCATGATACTTCATATTCAACGGAATGTTGTTGACAAGATTGAATTGATCTTTATTTCACTGCTGAGTCGCAAATTAATGTAAATTTGAACAAAGTGCATATAAAACAAAGGGCACAAAAGCAACATTATTCATCTAATGGGCACATTTAATGATTGTTAACACAAAATATTTCGCTTTATTTTATTTATTCATGGAGATAAAATCTAACATAGAGATTTTTCTAATTAAATTTAGAGTAAGAAGTTTTAGATTCGTTCCCCATAGAAACTGTACGTTGGAGAACTATATACCATGAGAATAGAATGTGCATTCAATATCATACCGGAGAATTGGAGATGAATATCAATATTTGTTCAATTGTAGTAGCTAAATGGTTGCTGTTTAATTCTAAACAAGCAATTTTTCAGCTATATCTCGGCGAGAACAAGTGCTATTCAATGAGAGATGATGATGTTCGCTTTATACTAGACCAACACACTTAATTGAATTGTTGTAGTGCTGAAACAATAGTCCGTGGGTAGACATGCCGCTCAACTCGGACACGATTTCGAGTCAACCGGTATTTGCTCTTACTCCTTAATGGTGCTTTCTTAGTGGAGAAGCATGAAAGAACAATTTTAAGGACTTTGATCCGACAGGTATATACCACATATATGAATGTGCAATTACGTTCTAGCCCTTTTAATAATAAAGATTGTAAAGTATAATATGCAATATACTGCTTCTGATTATCGCTTTGGTATATTCAAACATTTCCTTAAAATAAAGGAACCTGGCAATCCCAAAGAAAGCCAACGACCAGACGCTAGTCACCGACACATCACATACGATTGTAATGTGTACACTTCACAAATGCAAAGAGTATGTTTCAGAGAACGAAATGGTGGCATATGTACTGATTGTATAGTCAGATATAGACGAAATCCTACTCACATACGATTGTCTGTGTGCTACACACTAAAATAAGCATCAATGAAAACATTTTTGCTTATCAAGATGTATTACCTTAGTTATTCCATAGCTGATAATGTTTGTTCCGTATCAAAATAATAATTAAGTATTACTTCTATGATTAACTATGACGTAGAAAGACATGAGAATAACAAGCTACTTAACAAAGTGTACTTTAATGAATGTACATTTAATTACATGACCTTTGGACGAAAATGGGAACAATATTTATAATGAACAAATATAATGCCGAGTTCAGACGTATATTTAAAATATTTCGAATATGTATTGAAATAGTTTCGAAGACGTATTGCACGTCCACACGTCGCCATATTTCTGGTGCGTTTCGAAATTGGTTCGGCTGAAACGCTTTATCGAAAACCCGTTCCGGAGCACCCCTCTTCACCCCGGATTCTAGTGGTGTTCGTGTTGCTAAATCATTGATTTTCTCTGAAGTGTTTTGTAGATAATAAAAGTGTAGGTATCAAATGTAGTGCGCACGACGCGATTCTGGAATAACCTTCATCAAGTTCGCTCAAAATAACCTTCGTCAAGTTCGCTCAAAATAACCTTCATCAAGTTCGCTCAAAATAACCTTCATCAAGTTCGTTCAATGCAAAGAAATTCGACAGCCAAATAACTTAAAGTATTTTCGAAAACATATAATTATAATACTACTGTTGTATATAAATATAGAGGAAAAACAGATTAAAGGACATTTGTCCAAAAACCTTGATGTATTTCTGGATAAATGTAACCAGCATAAACTATATTCATTTTGGTACCAGGAGAAACAAAAATTGGGTTCATTGACTGCATGCAGCCTGTTTAGAGTCTGCGAAAGTTCCGTTCCGAATGTTGACCTCTATTTTCTGTATTACGTCACAGTTCAATATCAAACTAAATACCCATCAGACATAGATATATGTTATAATGTAGTTTTAAGTTGTACAAATAAAATCATATTATAATCGTTGATAGAAATGAGTGACACATTACTTTACTTAAATGTTGTCTGTAGAAAATCTATCAGAGAACGACGTTCGATTTCTCTGTATTGTATTTATAGAAGTTGTCTTGAAGTAATTATTACCAATTCGCGACAATCTATTCCGGGACAAGATATATTTGGTTTTCTTTCATATATTTAGAATTATTCGGTACAATCATTTTCCGCCTAGTTTTAGAATAAAAATAGTCAATTTTGATATTGTTGTTTATAATTGTTCTTCTCTCAGCGGAATTGACACACATTTGTTGGTACACTGCAGCACGCACTCGCTTAACTTAATGACGAACTATTTAGCCCCTCGGTCAAATTCCCTTTATTTATATAGACTTTTTCTGTCTTTCATGTAATTAATGTCTATTGAAGTGTATTTAGAGTGTAACAACATTATGAATGAAAACGCAATAATAAAATAATAGTGTGACAGCCCTTTATCCTATCTCCGTTCAAAAAATATCAATAGCACTCGCATATTACAAGCCATTGTTTAGTGTTTATTACCAGTCTCGTCATGATAAAGCTACCAATGCTCGCTTTGCATTAGAAAACAACCACTCAATCACTTTATCGTCATTCAACTTTAAACATAGGACGTACTATAATTACAGATGAAAGATGTGACAACTCAAATGAATATCGAAAAGAAAACTATTTACTTAAATTTGATTATCTTATTGAAGATTTAAAAGATGTCAAAAAAGTTTAAATATCAAAATAAAAAAAAGAAGAAAAATGTTAATGACAAAATTTTGAAGATAGAATTGATTTTTTAAAACATTGAAACGAAAAAGTAACATCATTGTTGAAAAGAAAAGTGCAATTACTGAATATACAAATGAAAAGTTTGAACATATAATGAAAACAGAAAATACCGATTTTTCACAAATGGTTTAAATAACATATGAATAATTTACATACTATAATGGAGATTGAGGATGTTAAAATGGATGTTGTAAAGGAGAATACAAAGATCGTGGTGTGAATGGTACTGATTGATTACTTATATACATCTAATAGGTTTATATAGACTTTCACATTAACACAAAGTACTTTCCCGGATAACCTATAACTTTTGTACTGTTACAGCATTATACTCCCACTTCTGGTTTTTTCTTCATTTTTTTTAATGTGATGATTTACATTTTGTAAAAGGTTCTAATCAATGATTGGAAAAACGATAAAACAATTGTTCCACCTAAAATACGACATTTCCACTGATATGTTCATTCTTTATAGAGAGGTTCTGATTACCTCTTTGGTATTTTCAAACTTATGATCTAACTGACCACAATTGTTTGACAGCACAAAACGAAATCTATATATGCTATATAAACTGTAGAAAACTTTATAAGTTTTTTAATACTTGTGTCTAATCTATTTGCAGTTAGTAATGGCAATAAAATATGTTTAAGCTTAACTATACCTAGACTCTTCTATATCTGCCATTGTTTCCTTTCTGTTTGCTGACATTTTAGGTAGGCCGGAACTTTGTGGTTCGTGAGAATGTCGAGCTTAATGTTTTATCTCACAGAGTCAGAGGATCATGTGACTTATTGCCATCACTTTAGACCCGTCATCGTCATCGTTAATATTTAAAGTTCTATCACTTCCTCTGAAGCTATTATGCCAGTTGGCACCACAATTTGCAGGAATGGCGTGTGTGATGTTTTTAATACGAAATAAAATTGGACACCTTAAAAAGAGAGCAATAAATATTTGTATATGAATTTTATTCAGCTGAAACAAGTGTTTCAAAAGAACTAATTCCTAACAATATACTTTTACTGTTATATGAGATTAATGTACAAACCAGCATTATGCTTGTAACACAAATACTTTTCTAATATTAAATAATTGTTCGATAAGATTTGGTGACAAATGCTGGTTTTAAATTTTGTTTATCATATTTCATTAATATCCTTACGTATTACATTTCAAAAATATCCAAAATTGATTCCAGATATAAAAACAAATATGTTTTTACATAACAGCTTTGCAGTAAAGTTTCTCATGAACATTATATATGGAAATTATTCTGAACTTAACTTATGCACTAGGTATAACATCTGTCTTTGACACAGTGCAGTAAAATTGTATGCTTAGTTATAAGTAAGCGTCATAATTGCCTATAATTTACTTATAAACATTATACGTGAAAATTATTCTGAACTTAACTTTTGCACTAGGTATAATATCTGTCTTTGACAGCCTGAGAGTGCAGTAAAATTGTAGTAGTTTAGTTATAAGTCAGCTATATATTATGAAGATAGCAATTAATGCTGTACTGTCTCTTCAGATTACGACTTCTGATTACCCCTTTGATCTTCAATCTTTTCTCAGTTTAATAATATTTTATTGTACATAACCAATAGGACTGGACAGCAATGTATACCAACTTATATTTAAATGTTGACACTGGTGAGAAGAAAGTAAGAAGCATATGCGATAAAATGCTGACTTAGCTCTAAAATCGTTTAGATTTGTTATACATGTTCGAATTTTCCCAAAATGTTCGAGTTAACATCGTAGCAATCACTAAGAAGTGTTCCTCTTTCGTTCATGTATAACGGACATTCTAGAAAATAATTAATAGCATTTTCAAATGAAGCGACACAGTTACATTTGTAATTATGTATTGTATGTATCCTTGACAGATAGGCATAGAGGGAGCTGCATTGGTATGTAAATATACTAAGCTTCCTTGGATCTTCATTATCATATTCGGAGGGTTTTGTAGGTAACATCTTTTATCCTATTTTTAAATAAAGATAATATAGGGGAAGTTCTTATTGATATACGGTCAAACCTGTCTTATGTGACCTTCCAAGGGGACAGTCAGATATGGTCACATAAGACAGGTGGTCACTTAATACAGGTTTAATTGATATAAATGCATTGTGAACGGAAATAAAAATTAAGGTAACATAATACAAGTTATTGCTTAGTAGAGGTGGTCACTAAAGCAGGTTTAACTATATCTAGATTGCTCCAAAGCGGAATGGTAGATGGATTAAATGAACTCATTGGACATCAACATCGCTTGTGTTAACGATACAACGTTCTGTATTTTTCGCTTTGAAACTAATACCAGTTTACCAGTTGCTTGCCCATGGTCGGTGGTTTTCTCCGGGTAATCCTGGCTTCTTCCACCACTAAAACTGGTCACCATGATATAGCTGAAATATTACTGAAAGTGGTGTTAAACACAATAAATCAATCAAATCATATCAAATTGAAAATAATATCACGAAAATACCAAACATCTGAAAACTTCGAAAGTAATTAGAAACAAGAGATGCAGAAATCAATTAGGCACTCAGTATCATGGACATGTAGACAGATTAATGCGTTGAGCAGGCTACTCTATAATAGTATACATTCAACTTGATTGTCGTTCTTCTTGTGCTACATTTAAGATTTCATAAATTAGAGCAGTTCAAATTTCATTATAAATCATGTTATAAAATAATAAGTATTTACATAACATTTCATGATTATGAAATAGGAATGGATTAGTGTTTTATTCTGTTACTTTGTTTTGGAAAGTTGTACGGCGACTTTGCTCTAATTAGTTTTTTTTTTCACAAGACGAGCCGATTTCAAAATTTGCTGACATAATTAACGATAAAAATATGGAGTAAAAATACTTTTCTGATTAATATATCACATGATCTAGGCAGTTGACATAGAGGACAAACATTTCTAACAATAGATTATTCTGTCATCTTATTTAACTGGCAATAAACAGGGAATTCCCCTCCGAAAGAAGAACATCTAACCAAAAGAAGTAATGGTTTTCTTTGTTCCAATTTGTCATACAAATAATATACATATAAGAATATATGTTAATATATAAGATTGGTTGGTAAAGTTCTTAAGAGCAAATTCTAAGAAATATTTGAAGGTACCAAAGGGGTAATCAGAAGACGTAGACAGAAGAAAACTAGACAATACAATGGCCAAAAGAACAAAAAAGTCAAAATGAAAAACAATTGTCTACAAAATATTACACAATAACAACCAAATGGTTTAGCAACAGGAACGCAACAATACAGTCGTGGTGCACTCATGTGCTCCGGAAGGGTAAGCAGTAAAATAACAAGAACAACGTCAAGCTGATCCCTTTTAAATTTGTTATAGTCTTTGTAAATAATGATATGAAAGATGTTAGTAGGTAATAGAAGGAAGCATGACTAGAATGCTAGAAGACTTAGATCTACCACTATTACAAACTAGGAGACAACACCAGCGTCTGATATTCTTTTACAAAGTGGTTGATACCAGCGATTCCGCCTCACGAATATATAAGACACCAAAAACCCAAGCGACACATCAGAGCTAAAAAATTCCAGGACTGTGAAACCACGAACATTATAAACTCACAAGTCAGAAACAACACACGCGCCGTAGTAGTCGAACATTCCAACACCGAACAACATAAAAACTCCTTATTCATAAGAACAGCCATTGACTGGAACCACCTAGAAAACAGTCTTGTAACAGCAAAAACCACAGAGGAGTTCAAAGGGCTACTAGCTACAAGTAGCAGCCCCACAAGCGACTAACTGCGTTTCATAGCCCAGCAGGGACTCTACGACGTATAACTACAGATACAGATACAGAAATATGTAGTACGTTCGTCTTATATTACCGTATTGCCTGCATTATTTCAAGTACGAATTCATACACTGAAATGAAGAAAACTTTTTACATTTGATTTCAGCTATATATTTTTTTATATGTAACTAAAAGAAGATGTGCTAAAAATAAATTCATTTCATAAAGGTAAAAATAGTTTTAGTGCTAGGAATAAGGAAAAGAGGATTCATTGTTCAATATACAGGCAAACCTGTGTATAAAGGCCAACCCAAAGGAACCTGATAATGTGGCATTTATATACAGGTTAAAATTATATGCACTATTCATTAATAAGAATAATAGGGTTGTCCTTTAAAGGGATATTAAAGTTCGTTTTAACATATATTTTTTCAACTCGTGACGAAGGTTGTTTCTTTTCAATTTAATTGTAAAAACAATCCAAAAATACTTTGCACGCCCATATAATCCCTAATATCGTTAAAATATCACTTAAAAGGGTCGAAATGAATTTTTGTCAGGGAAGCAAAAATTCAATTCAAGGCAAACACCGCAAGATATGACAGAATTATCAACGAATTATGTCACTTTTACAAAGCTTCGTTGATAAAAACCGGGTTAATGTTTCATAAATATCATTTATTGAACCAATTGCAAGCTTTCATGAGATACAAAAAATGACCAAAATGACCTTTAATATCCCTGGCAGGTGTGACTCTATATTAATTATCTTACGTGGTCTTTGGTAACTGTGATACATGTACATGTCTATAAATAGATGATAAACAGATTATTCTGTGAAATATAAGCCTAGCCTAGCTTTCTGCGCCATCTAATAATTGATGTCTTGGTCAGGAAATGCTGTGTTTGCATGTATGAATGCTGTGTTTGCATGTATGGACATTTAAAAAAATAGACATAAACAGTGACGTAAGTACATGTATTATGTCTACAGAGCCTTAATATAGCATCGATTACTAAATAAACGTTAGAGAATACCGAAGGGAAATCAAAAATGGACAATCCAGAGAAACTGGCAACATTTACTACATTTTTAAACAAAATATGTGTTTTCAGTTGAATGAAGAACAAATATTTAGAAAATATTTTTATGTGTGTATATAATGTCTAGACGGGTAGAATGAATAAATATTAATTGTGACCTCATATCAACATTGTTCCCTCAGGTCTGTAATATATAGCACTGAATTTGACATGTCCAAAATATATTCATATAAAAACGCAGATATAAAATTTAGTACACACGACGTTTTTCTTGAATATCCTCCGTCAGGTAAGCTCAAAATCGAAAGATTGGACAGCCCAATAAGTTAAAAGTGTTTGGAGAAATGAAGCCAAAGGGGTGTTCACAATCGACTTAGTTTTGATAAGTACATTATTTAGGAACTGTGCATTCCAACTATGAATATGTTTAACAACCCATGGCATTGACAAAGCACTGACTACCGGGCGGATGATACCCACCAGCAGAGATTCGACACAGTGATATTAATAAGAACATAGATATCAAATAATCTGCACGACGCTTTTCTGGAATATCCTTCATCACCTAATAACGTGTCTTATATGTGTATTGCCTAACTGTAAATAAACATTAGAGAACACGGAAGGGACAATCATAAAATGGACAATCCAGAGAAACTGGTAACATTGGGCACACAAGACACAGGATGAAGACAATCCAGAGAAACTGGTAACATTGGGTACACAAGATACAAGGCGAAGACAATCCAGAGAAACTAGTAACATAGGGTACACAAGATACAAGGCGAAGACAATCCAGAGAAACTGGTAACATTGGGCACACAAGACACAGGACGAAGACAATCCAGAGAAACTGGTAACATTGGGTACACAAGATACAAGGCGAAGACAATCTAGAGAAACTGGTAACATTGGGTACACAAGACACAAGGCGAAGACAATCCAGAGAAACTGGTAACATTGGGCACACAAGACACAAGGCGAAGACAATCTAGAGAAACTGGTAACATTGGGTACACAAGACACAAGGCGAAGACAATCTAGAGAAACTGGTAACATTGGGTACACAAGACACAAGGCGAAGACAATCCAGAGAAACTGGCAACATTGGGCACACAAGATACAAGGCGAAGACAATCTAGAGAAACTGGTAATATTGGGTACACAAGACACAAGGCGAAGACAATCCAGAGAAATTGGTAACATTGAGTACACAAAATACAAGGCGAAGACAATCTATAGAAACTGGTAACATTGGGTACACAAGACACAAGGCGAAGACAATCTAGAGAAACTGGTAACATTGGGCACACAAGATACAAGGCGAAAACAATCTAGAGAAATTGGTAACATTGGGTACACAAGACACAAGGCGAAGACAATCTAGAGAAACTGGTAACATTGGGTACACAAGACACAGGACGAAGACAATCCAGAGAAACTGGCAACATTGGGCACACAAGATACAAGGCGAAGACAAACTAGAGAAACTGGTAACATTGGGTACACAAGACACAGGACGAAGACAATCCAGAGAAACTGGCAACATTGGGTACACAAGACACAGGACGAAGACAATCTAGAGAAACTGGTAGCAATGGGCACACAAGATACAAGGCGAAGACAATCCAGAGAAACTGGTAACATTGGGTACACAAGATACAAGTCGAAGACAATCTAGAGAAACTGGTAACATTGGGTACACAAGATACAGGACAAAGACAATCCAGAGAAACTGGTAGCATTGGGTACACAAGACACAGGACGAAGACAATCCAGAGAAACTGGTAACATTGGGTACACAAGATA
>MJUT01059659.1:61885-102057 GCA_002080005.1 Gigantidas platifrons
AGAGAAACTGGTAACATTGGGTACACAAGATACAAGGCGAAGACAATCTAGAGAAACTGGTAACATTGGGTACACAAGATACAAGGCGAAGACAATCCAAAGAAACTGGTAACATTGGGCACACAAGACACAGGACGAAGACAATCCAGAGAAACTGGTAACATTGGGTACACAAGATACAAGACGAAGACAATCTAGAGAAACTGGTAACATTGGATACACAAGATACAAGGCGAAGACAATCTAGAGAAACTGGTAACATTGGGTACACAAGATACAAGGCGAAGACAATCTAGAGAAACTGGTAACATTGGGTATACAAGATACAAGGCGAAGACAATCTAGAGAAACTGGTAACATTGGGTACACAAGATACAAGGCGAAGACAATCTAGAGAAACTGGTAACATAGGGTACACAAAACACAGGACGAAGACAATCTAGAGAAACTGGTAACATTTGGTACACAAGATACAAGGCGAAGACAATCTAGAGAAACTGGTAACATAGGGTACACAAGACACAGGACGAATACAATCCAGAGAAACTGGCAACATAGGGTACACAAGACACAGGACGAAGACAATCCAGAGAAACTGGCAACATTGGGTACACAAGATACAGGACGAAGACAATCCAGAGAAACTGGCAACATTGGGCACACAAGACACAGGACGAAGACAAACAAAACAGAAAAACACATCACTATACACAAACAAACACAAAAAACGTAAATAAGACATGAACCCTCGCACAAACAATCAACTAGAAGTAAAGACGAACAGAATCCAACAAATAAAGAAATCGGAGTTATAACGACAGGTGTGTGTACTTCCGTCCCTTCAATTCTGCGATACACAGCTTTAAATTGTTCAATGATGTGCTTCTCGGGATTGTATTGCCTAAACAAAACATTGATTACTGTATTTATAAACACAACTTGTATTTTAGATGAATGAAAATAATGGAGAAATCATTGCAGTCTATTTTTTTCTGAAATCGTGTTGTTTTAGTACTTCTGCGATACTTAGACACGGACCTAATAAAGCATTCGTGCAGAGCGAATGGAAATAAACGTTAACATTATAAGGACATACGTGATAGAGGACACCCATGAAAACGATAAAATTTTGTGTCACATGACCCATTTTTTAAAACTATGGTACTTATTCTTTGATATCCCCATTCCTTAGTCTTTACATTGAAAATTCAATAATATACTCCATCATAATGCAAGTGGTCTATGATTTATATTCTCCCTTGACAAATGTAATGATTACATCCTTGACTTTCTCTACGGAGATTTAGCATTACATGGACTCCATCCTTGTTTATTTATTAAATTGATATGTAATTATTCTATTACTTTAACATTTTTGACGAATTATAACCAAAGATTCATCATGTTCATCCATCTACTTTTCTAATAATATCTGTATTTGAGGTTACATCTGCAAATCTGTCTAATCCCAATGTGGCATTTAACGCCATAATATCATGACAGTATAACTACATATAGAACATAGAAGCTTCAGTATGATTGGTCAATACCTTAGATAGTTCCCAATATAAGAACATCTTGAAGATAACAAAGGAGTAACCGGAAGTCGTAAATCAAAGAAGTACGAATGGCGAAAAGAAAGAAAATCACGAAAGGAGAAACAATGGGTAACAAAAATAACACCGAAAACAAACGATTGGGTAATACAAACTCCACTAAAAGCAGAGGGTGAAGTAAGGTGCTCCGGAAGGGAAAACAGATCATATTCCACTAGTGGCATAAGTCGAGTTGCTTTTAAACGACATGCACATTATCTGATATGGAATTCGTGTTGGACACCAGTATGCAAATAACAAACCCCTACGATACAAATACCACTGAAGACAACTTTTCGCCTTTCTATTGATGAAAGAAATCAGTGTTTCTGCATTGACATGATTTATTAGATATATTTATTATCGATATTTACTGTTCCTAAATAATGTAATTATTATCAAAACTAAGGTTCTCCTCCCTCGGGCTTATGTGACTTTAACCGACTTTGGCTATCTTGTTTTGGCCCTCTGGATTTATTGCTCCAAAACACTTTAAACTTATTAGACTTTCCAATATTCTGTTATCGAGGGGTCTGAAGATGGTTATACCAGAAACGGCTCGTGTGCACTAAATTTGATATCTACACATACAAATCAGACTTCAAATACGATAAGTGATTTAGACGTTGGTCCCTTTTGGTTCCCCTTTAGCTTTTTTTTTTATTTCTAACTAATCAAGAGGCCATCTTAAAATTAATTCACATTATGAAACAATACCCAAGTAGAGATTGAAAGTTAAATATGTAAAGTAAAAGGTAATACAATCTCAATTAAACATCAAGAAATGTTTTTAATAAAAAAAACTGAAGCTTGAATTGTTACAGGAAAATGGAGAAATAAATATACTCTGCAAAATATTAATGTGTAATCTACTAAAATTAAAACCACATAAAATGATGTAATTATCTGAATTATTACTGATGTAATAAACATACTAAAATTTAAATGATAAAAACGTAGATATCAAATTTAGTGCACACGACGCGTTTCTGGAATAATCTTCATCGGGTGACGCTCAAAGTCAAATAGCATGCTATTCACGGAAATGACTCACACCATCCGTTCATGTCTTGACAATTTGAGTAACATGGCGAGTGTCTTATAAGAGACAGGAATTGCTTACCAAACACCTGGATTCACCCCCGATTTTTTGTGGATTCCGTGTTGCTCATCTTTTTTGTTTTCTGTGTTGTGTTTTTTGTTTTGTTTGTGTTCGTTCTGTGTCTCGTGTACCCAAAGTTGCCAGTGTCTCTAGATTGTCCATTCTTGATTTTCCCTTCGGTTTTCTCTAAAGTATATTACCTTTTTCCTCTTTCCGGAGGTAACTATTGTTACAAGTTTTATGGTCACCACCATGACTTGATTCACCGTTATGGAATGACCATGGATATAGTCCGTTTTGTCATAATCACAATCTGGTCTTCATCCATGACTCATGTATTGTAACAAGAGTAATATGACCGGTGCCACGTGTGGAACAGGAACTACTTACTCTTCTGGAGCAGCCCCCTCCTCCGGTTTTTATTGCGGTTTGTATTGCTCGATCTTTTGTTCTCTCTGTAGTGTTTCATTGTTTGTCCTTTTGTCCTTTTTCTGTTGGCCATTGTATTGTCTGTCCTGTGATTTATGGCTTCTGATTACCCCTTTGGTATCTTCAAACCTTTGGTCATTGTGTTGTCTGTCCCTCTTAGATTTACGGCTTTTGATTACCCCTTTGGTATCTTCAAACCTGGTCATTGTCCCTCTATATATACGGCTTCTGATTACCCCTTTCTTTGGTATCTTAGAATTACGGCTTCTGATTACCCCTTTGGTATCTTAGATTTACGGCTTCTGATTACCCCTTTGGTATCTTCAAACGTTTCTCACAAACCTGGTGACAAGTCATGAATGAGAACAAAAAACCGGATTATCCACAGATATTCCATATGGTAAACCAAGTCATGATGACATGATAGAGGGTTGCTACTACCAAGGAATCTACTAAACCAAAGGTTAATTTGAAGACATCACGTCGAAGGTTTTACGGTCGCCACCATGACTTTGTTGACCGTTGTGTAATATATGTGTCACAAATGACCACGGATATGTTCCATTTACCACCGGGTTTGCTACTAGATTAACACGACGGGTGTCACTAGTGAAACAGGAAGTGCCTACCCTTCCGGAGCACATGAGTTCACCCCCGGCTTTTAGTGGGGTTCGTGTTACTCGATCTTTAGTTTTACGCGTATGTTTTGTTGATCGTTGTTTGTCCTTTTGTCCTTTTTCTTTTGGCCATTGTGTTGCCTGTCCTTCGATTTACGGATTCTGATTACCCCTTTGATATCTTCAAACTCTTCAACTTAACCAGTAGGACCCGTTGGTTCCGTTACTTCTATATGAGCAGCAACCCTCTGTAAAGGGAATCATAATAGGAAATATTGTCTAGATGTATACAACTATTTTTGAATATTCATGATAATAATTATTGTTTAGATGTTTACAATTATTGTTGAATATTGATGATAGTAATTATTGTCTAGATATTTACAATTATTGTTGAATATTCATGATAGTGATTATTGTTTAGGTGTTTACAATTATTGTTGAATATCCATGATAGTAATTATTGTCTAGATATTTACAATTATTGTTGAATATCCATGATAGTAATTATTGTTTAGGTGTTTACAATTATTGTTAAATATTCATGATAGTAATTATTGTTTAGGTGTTTACAATTATTGTTGAATATCCATGATCGTAATTATTGTTTAGATGTTTACAATTATTGTTGAATATCCATGATCGTAATTATTGTTTAGATGTTTACAATTATTGTTGAATATCCATGATAGTATTTATTGTTTAGATGTTTACAATTATTGTTGAATATCCATGATCGTAATTATTGTTTAGATGTTTACAATTATTGTTAAATATTCATGATCGTAATTATTGTTTAGATGTTTACAATTATTGTTAAATATTCATGATAGTAATTATTGTCTAGATGTTTAAAATTATTGTTGAATATTCATGTCTAGATGTTTACAACTATTGTTGAATAATCATGATAGGAATTATTGGCTAAATAAACAAATTAATTTTGAGTATCGAGGGCTGTTCGTTTTTAGTCATGACAAAATATATAACCAATCAGAAATACAATAAGTTCCCAATGGGATTCAAACAAACTTACGAAATACTTGTTTTGTTTAATTTATTAATTGATTTATTTTCTTTTTATTATTTTAGCCTTTTCTACATTTGTTAAGTTCAGCGATGTGTATTGGTTAAAGATCGTGGTTGTTGTTGATATATTTGTCTCTTTAGTCATGATTTACATAAGTATAGGTTGACTGATCCGTATGGTCTAAGATTAAACGAATACTACTCACGTCATAAACACACGTTTCTATTGTAACAAATATTTTTAAAAACTTGCATTAACAGTTCCGTCCTTTTTCTGGCTAATACAAATCTAATTCGAGGCAATATGATTCTATATAAATTAACATTTATTTGATCCAATCCACTGTTTGTGAGTGACCTAGGAGGATGACGTATATACTTTGATATCTGATATTTTTGGAATGCCTCCTAAAGACTGGTTCGCTTATCATTATATCTTTCTGTGCAATTATATATATCAAAATTATCTATATACATGGAAACTGATTAATGTAGAAACCGAACACTTGGTTGACTCAGGAGTGGAATGGACAATTGACTGTAATTCAAGAAACCAAACTAGCTATATGTAGATATATGATACACAATCAACCTACATGTTAGAAAAGCAGAATTGCTCTAATATATAGTATGGCAATGTTGCTATCAGAACAAGTGTAGAAATATCTGCCTACTTAGAAAAATAGGAGACCTAAAAAATATAACTATGGAAGTAAAGCTATTTTATCCTTTTCATAAGCTTTTAAGCTCTAATATTTTTTGTATATATATTTTCGAAATGTCCTCGTAAGTTCTGTGGTGTATTGTAGTCCTCCCAGCCGCAGAGTCTCAATAATGTAAAAGGGGACCAACGGGCGATACTCTTCCTTTGTAGTCCTCCCAGCGGCAGAGTCTCAATAATGTAAAAGGGGACCAACGGGCGATACTCTTCCTTTGTAGTCCTCCCAGCGGCAGAGTCTCAATAATGTAAAAGTGGACCAACGGGCGATACTCTTCCTTTGTAGTCCTCCCAGCGGCAGAGTTTCAATAATGTAAAAGGGGACCAACGGGCGATACACTTCCTTCGTAGTCCTCCCAGCGGCAGAGTCTCAATAATGTAAAAGGGGACCAACGGGCGATACTCTTCCTTTGTAGTCCTCCCAGCGGCAGAGTCTCAATAATGTAAAAGGGGACCAACGGACGATACTCTTCCTCCTCCGGGAGCTATTGTATTTTAAGATTTCTGATGGTGACGAACAATAGTAAACATTATAATACTTTTACAGTATTTTTACTATAAAAATTAACAGTCATAGATTTGCTAATTTCCCGTAAAAGACTATTTCCCCGGAAGTGAACTATTTCCCTGAGACCATTTCCCTATCCGCAATTTTGCACGTTCATATTTCCCGGGTTTTTTTTTTAAATCATAACCATAATATTGAGGTAATATGCCTTATTTTGCTGTTCTTCATCAGTATGAGTTTGATAACCTAGAAATAGTCATATCACAGAAAAAAACCTTTTATTGTTGTTCTTCAATTGTTCAAGTATAATAAAACAGTTAAAAACCGGTTATTTCTGGAAGTAGCAAGTTTATTGTCCCCCTCAACACAAACTATTTCCCTCCGCTTCGCGTCGGTAAATAATTTGTGTTTCGGGGGACAATAAACTTGTTACTTCCCTCACAACCGGTCTTTAACTGTATATTATTATACTTTTACAGTATTTTTACTACATAATTAACAGTCATAGATTTGCTAATTTCCCCTAAAAGACTATTTCCCCGGAAGTGAACTATTTCCCTGAGACTATTTCCCTATCCGCAATTTTGCACGTTCATATTTCCCGGGTGTTTTAAATCCTTTCTTTTGATTGGTCTAAAATATTTTCAGAAGATCATATCACAGAGACAAAAACCTTTCATTGTTGTTCTTCAATTGTTAAAGTATAACAAAACAGCTAAAAACCGGTTATTTCGAGAAGTAGCAAGTTTATTGTCCCCCGAAACCGACAAACTATTTCCCTTCGCTTCGCGTCGACTTCCATCACAACCGGTCTTTAACTGTATAATAATAGAAATTACTGGTTTATAGATTTTTGTCATGACTTAGCTTATTTTTTCAAGCACGAAGAAAAAACCAAAAGTGGCTACACAGAAAATGAAGTCATTAATATGATGGAGTTGATAACATATTTGTCGAGTTCGAAGGACACATTTTCAGAACAATGAAACATGTAGGTTAAACTATAAAAAAAAATACAATCCTATGTGTTAGGTGATACGATTCCTCGGCTAAGCTTCGACTACTAGTATTATTAAGTATTTGTCTGACCAAAAGGGGATAGGTTGAACAACTATTGTGGAAGAAAAGAGTCCACACAATATATTCAGTGACCATAACTTAATAAACACATAGTCATGAATCAATAACTGTATGCTAAACGAAATCACTCGGGGTCCTTCGTTTTAAATATTTTTTACACAATATAGAACAAAAATTTTTACTTTTAAAACATATTATTCTTTATTTATTTTTATTTATTTTTTATTTTTATTTATTTTTTTTTTTTTTCACTGCTGTCATTAATCACCTGCATCATTGTTTCATTATTAGTTAGCACATTGTGTAAATGTATGAGTCACCCTTACTATTTATCAGGAGTTACCATAAATGTAACGTAAATTCTAGATACATGTATATGCATTTTGGTTATGTGATACATATAAGTGGGAAGTATTTTTTATTAGTTAAATGACTCCCATTATTTTTGAAAATCAATTGGTGCCTTGGAATACATAATAAAAAAAAACATTGCCTCTGAAATGATTTCCAAAATTGTTTGATTTGCTTATAAATTATACTTAAAATGTTGGTATTCAACAATAAGAAAAAAATATATACTGTACGAATAAAGTAAAGACATGAACCTTGATAACGTAAAATGATTAAGAACTATAATAACTGATAAGACCAAAACACTATAACAAATGAAAAATACGTGATTTTAAACGTTTTATGTTGGTAACGTAGGAAACAAAACAATTTTTTAATGTTAAAATGTTGATTGTGATTTCTGAGACTAATGATTGATATATCTTTAGTCAATGATGTTACTCTCCTTTGCAACAACTCTTTCCCATTCTTGAATTGTTTAGCTCTTGGTTTTTGTCATTGCAACTGCAAAAAAAATATTTTAATTGGTAAATGATGGATGTCTTTTTTTCAGGATTTCAAAATTTCAAAACAAGATCAAACACATTATGATATATTCATACAAATGAATGGTAACGTTGGGAACGTGTCCTGCGTTACATTGAAAAGTGTACCATTAATCTCAGATAAGTTCCGGTGTAAATGTCGTTCGTATTCATTTGTACAATCTTAAAATTGTATATTGTTGTTTTCTTTTTTCTTCTTTGTTAAACATTAAGTAAATACATGCTTCCAGAAATTATTTATCGATTTATTTTTTATATGACAGTGAACAAATTACCTTCTCGTTGTTAAAACATTCCATATATGGAATGAATTGTCGTAAATATACGCTGCAGTGACGTTGATGTGTTGTCTTGTCAGAGAGAGACCCTCCCCCTGATCAACAAGACAAAACATCAGTGTAACATAGGATACCAAGTGAACAATGTGCACTTTCCGCCTGCTTTTAATTTGACGAAGAATAGAAATACAATAATATACAATAATATATAAGTAATCAGAATTGTATTTAGGACTTTTTTTATATATTAACACAACATGTAGAGATGGATGTATATAGCTCCAGTATTCAGAATTATTTTTTATTGATCATAGTTATATATATATGGATCGTATCATGTAAGTTCTTTGAGTACCGGGGCCCGGATGGCTCAATGAGTTAGGTCGCTGGATCTAACAACTCGTACAAGCCTATCACCAATACGGCGTGGGTTCGCGTAAATTACAAAAAAAGGTGCACTCGACTCGCAGTCGAAAGTGATAAAGTTTACCAGTTGCTTGCCCATGGTCGGTGGTTCTCTCCGGCTTCCTCCACCACTAAAAATCATCATCTTTTTGAGTACCCTAGGTTGTAATCATCGGGTCCTGCTGATATCGAAGGGTTTCAATTCAACAGTAACACTGTTACATGCTATGTTTATAACTGGTATTTTAGGGAATTTAGAATCAGATGGCATAATACCTGTTTATTAAATTTGTCTAATGATTAATTTTCTGCGCTAGAAAAAGCTGAGTGGGAGTGATGGCTCATTGTATTTACTTTTAGGACGAGTCGGTCATTAGCTTTCCGACTTGTTTGATGAACGAGATTCCTTGGTGGTCAGTTTTCTTAAGTTTGATGCAATTCCAAAAACGTTTCATTGTATAATGCATAACTCCGGTGTTGTCAGTGTATTAATTAGTGACAATATATTCGTTGTGCCGCAAATATGGTTGTCGTAGGAGCTTGTGGATATGATGTTTAAGTTTTATATATACACATACATGTATATATATATATATATTTGGTCTTTATATCCCCGTCGTTTGAACTCTGATCGTTGTTATTTTATCCAGTGTAAACCGTTTTTGGTTTTTTTGCCACTTTATGTGGAGTATACAATTGCTTCAGTTTTAATTCACAGCAAATTGACATTGTTTGTGTTAAAAAATTTGGTCTTTAAACGTTTTTATTTGAACAAACAAATGTTTGGTTGTCGTAATCACTGAGTTTGTGAAAAGAGTAGCACGACTACTTACACTTCCGAAGTATTACTAGAGTTAACCCACGTGTTCAGTAGGCTTCATGTTGTTCAATCTTAAGTTTTTTCGTGTAGTGTTCTGCTTACCATTGGTTACCGTTTTGTCCCTTTTCTTTTTACCATTGTACTGTCTGTCTTTCTTCGATTTACGGTTTCTGATTACCCCTTTGGTGTCTTCAGTCTTTTCTCACTATAGTTGGGGCTGTTACATATATAATCAAATTCAAATTCAAATTCAAATACTTTATTGCCATTATACAGTTACTGCATGTGACAAAAATAAACAGAATACAAACAATACATACATGGTAATAAAGACAAAATAATTTTCAAATAAACATTTCAAGAGTCCCCTGTCCTCAGTTCTGTAGACTGTTTTAAAAAGGAACCAAGCTTACTTACCTGAGTATTTGTTTTAGGATTGAGGATATAAGACACTTTATCTAAATCTGATAAACAATTAAAATTTTCATTGTCATTCAAAAAAAAATCCAAATAATCTTTTCTTGTGGCATTGTTATTTTTGCAATATAAAATGAAGTGAGTTTCATCCTCTATTTTCTTACATTTTTTACAGAGTCTTTCTTCTCTGGGTATTTTTAAGTATCTTCCTTTTTCGATAAGCAAATTATGATCACTTATTCTATATTTTGTTATTAGTTTTCTATATTCTAATTTTGGACAGGATAAATATTTTTCTTCTGAGATGTTACCGGAATTTTTTTAGTTTTATAAATTTTGAGTTTACTGTTATTATCAATGTCTGTTATTTTCTTCTTGAATAAGTTTTCATAGAAAGATTTAATTTCTGATTTTATTTTGTCTCTTGTAGATTTTGTTATTTTTTTCAAAGAGTATTCCTTAATTTTTTCCAAATCTAAATTTAAATCTTCCATCACATCTTTAATATATGTAAACCATGAGTAAATGCACTTATCATCTAAATTTTTAGTAAGTAAAAATGATTCTTTTAACAGAGGGTTTATTTCCTCAGAATTTAATCTGATAAAATACAGTATAGAATAAAATTTTGTATAAAGTTCCAGTGGGAGTCTTCCTAAATCTACTCTTACTCCAAGATTAGATGAGCTTTTTCTAACACCAAGTAAATATTTACAGTATTGCAAATGCAACTTTTCTATAGGGGTTTTATCAATAAAATGAAAAATATCTAACGGTTTACCAGAGATTTTTTATCTCTTCTTAGCTCTATAATATGTGATATAGGTATCCAAAAATGTCACTTCTGAATTATATAATGCAATAGGTTTCACTAATGAATCGAAAAGGTTATTTGCTACTTTTACTGGTAAATTTAATAGTGAACTAGTATATGATTTCATCGCAAAAAGAACTTTTTTATCCCTTTTTGTTAAGTCGATGGTGCTACTGCAAAAACTTCCATTATTTTTAAACAAGATCCCGAGAAATTTATACTTGGTTGTTCCTAAGATAGGCATACCTTTGTAGGTTGCAAATGAAGAAACGTCTTTTGTACAATTTTGTTTAATGACCATGGTTTTCGTTTTCTTTACATTTAAACCAAGTTGCCAATTATCACAGAAATCACTTAAAACATTCAAATTATTTTGCAGACCCTCCTTTGATTTGGATATCATCATAAAATCATCTGCAAAAAGAAGGGAGTTGAATTTTGAAGAGACCAACGTTACTGGATCAGATATATTATTTTCTAACTCTTGAACAATGTCATCTATAAAGATATTAAACAAGGTGGGACTCAAATAATCCCCCTGCTTACCCCTCTATATATGCTAAAGTATTCTGAGAATACATTATCATATTTAATTGAAGATTCTGTTTTTTCATATTGTTCTTTTACAATATTAAAGAAATGTTTTCCAACACCTGTCTTTATTAATTTGTACATAAGACCTTCTCTCCACACTGAGTCGAAGGCTTTTCTAAGGTCCACAAAACATACATAAAGTTTCTTTTTATCTTTATGTATATATTTATTTATAACTGATTTTAGAATAAAAACACTATCTGATGTTCGATGGTTTTCTCTGAAGCCAAATTGATTTTTACTTAAATGAGTATTTACTATGTCTTTAAGTCTGTTATTTAAAATACCATTAAATAATTTAGAAAGACTTGCTTAAAGAAATACCTCTGTAATTATTAGGATCATTTTTTTCTCCTGACTTATGAATTGCTACTATAAAGGACCTTTTCCATGCAGTAGGATATTTTCCTGTTTTTAAAATCAGGTTAAAGATTTTTAGAAATGATTTACATAACACTGGATATGAATATTTAATTACTTCATTTAAAATCCCATCTGGCCCTGCAACTTTCCCTGTTTTGAGTTTAGATATAATCAATTTTAATTCTTTGTAAGTAATAGGTTTATCAGTTTCAACATTATACTCCAATTTTTCTTCCATTTCCAGAAGAAGTTTTTGAATATTTGATTGGAAAGCTTGGTTATATATATTTGTTTTTCCTTGGTTTTGGAAATGTTCGACTATCTTATCATCCAACAGTATATTTCTGGGATTTCTTCTTCTTTCTTGTTTTTTAATGATTTAAGGATCTTCCAGTATTCTTTTGGGTCTTTATCTTTATTGTCCGTTAGAAGTTTATATATCTTTTGGTTATACTCATTCTTTTTCTGTTTTACAATTTTTTTAAAGCTGTTTACATAGAAAAAAATACTTTTGTTTTAAATCATTATGGTTTGAATTATGTTTTATTTTATTTCCTAATGCATTTATTTCTCTTTTGGTCTCATCAGACCAAACATGTTTAAATTTTTCTTATTTCTTTTATATCTTTTTGTAATTTTTTTACATGCCACATTAGATATATCATAAAGAATATTTTTTAGCATTTCTGTAGAATCCTCAACCCCTGTTTGGCCATCTTTAAAGTGTTGGCCCTCAAATTCTAAAATTTCTTCTTTTATATTATCTGTTACGAGTGCTTCTACTAATAATAGATTTGATTTTTCCATCCATTTATACGATTTATTTTGTTGCCATTTTCTTTTGCCTAACCCCTTCTTGTTTTCCAAATTTAAATTACATTCTAAAAATATTTCAAGTTGAACATGATCAGAAAGATACGTAAAATTATTTGTTTTAAAATATTTAACTGAGGGCAGGAGACTCTGGAAATGACACTGACTGAACATTGCATCACACAGTTCATCGATTTACGGATTCTGATTGCCCCTTTGATATCTTAAAACTCTTCAGTGTATTTAAGGTTAAGCTAATTCATAATGGCAGTGAGATGTTCCGTGTTCAGTGTTCATATTTGTCAGATATTTATCTTCAATATTTAGTTCAGTCCTAAACAGAATCAAAATAATGCACACTAGCTGAAGTAACATTTTTTAAACCGATATGTTTAAAACGAAAAACATATTGAATCCATTTCCATGAAAATTGGAGGAGAGGACATCAAACCATCTAAATGTGTGAGAAATCTTGATGCTTTTCTAGACTCCAAAATGAGCATGGAAAAACATATTAACTCAGTCTGCAGATCAGGATACGGACAATTACGTCAAATAGGCCACATCAGGCAATATCTAAATACAGATGCTACAAAATCTCTAGTAAATTCTCTCGTCACGTCACGCCTGGACTATTGCAATGCGCTCTTGTATGGTGTTCCGAAGGTCTCGTTAAATAGACTTAAAAATCTGCAGAACACTGCAGCTCGCATCATAACGAGAACATCGCGTTATGATCACATTACACCGGTCTTAAAAGAACTGCATTGGATACCAGTAACTCATCGAGTGGACTTTAAGATTCTAGTTCACGTATATAAAGCATTACACGACCAATCGCCGATCTATGTGAAAGACTTGCTAGAACTCTATCAGCCAGCAAGAAATTTGAGATCCCAGAACTCAAAGCAACTAGTTGTTCCTAAAAGCAGAACTGTGAGGTACGGTGATCGAAGTTTTTCGTCAGTTGCACCGAAGTTATGGAATGCCCTTCCGGTTACCATTAGAGACGCTAAAAGTTTGGATGTTTTCAAAAGATCGTTAAAAACACACTTTTTCGTCAAGATCTATGGAAACTAACTTTGCACTGGAAAGCAAGCTCTTATAAGACTGTGAAATAGAAGTTGTTGTATAATTTTACTGCTCTTTATAACATTTAGCATCTATATTTTTAGTGTCTATAAGTATTATTTTGTTCTATTGTAATTTTTAATGCTGATATTTTTATTTATTATTTTTTTAATTGTTTTAAACATTTGGTTTTTCTTTATTATTCTTTTTATGTTGCATTGTGTGTCCATATCTGTTATATGTAGTTTGTACAGCGCTTTTGAACGTTTATTTTATATATGAAAAGAGCGCTATATAAATCTGGTAAATAATAATAAATAATAATAATGTAACAGTAGCTGGTTATTGGCTATCATAATTAGGCGTGTATGCTGAAGTAACACTTGTTTAAACCGTGTGGGTGTGTGTGTGTGGGTGGGTGGGTGGGTGCGTTACTACCTTTAGTATAAACATTATTTTATTGTTGAAATAAGCAATTCAATTAAACAGTATACAAATTACAATATTTTAACATAACAATCAACAAATGGTTTCGGAAACAAGCAACATGCTTATGCAAATCCGTTTCCATAAATAAAGACACACAATAGCTCAGAGGTTCTATCATAAATAAACAAAAAATGTATACCACTACCTTTGCTTTCTTGTGGCAAACATGTACCAGAACCATGTGAAAGCGGAACACTTGGGTCTTCTATTGACTCTTTTTGCTGTTTACTGTGACAATTTACTTCGTCCGGGACCCCTACTTTGTTCCCCCGATGAACTACTTCTCTTCATATTATAAATCGTAGTTTACTAATTAATCAAGTTCTATGAACTTTCAGGAAAGTGATGTGTATAAAGACTGTATGATCTTCAAGTAGCACGTGCGTTACTGAGATTTGAATTAATTTAGATGTAAATATAAAGTTCAAGATGAGTATTTAATACAATGCAAATGAACGCTGGACTAATATGCAATCATTATAAATTAAGTAATTGTCGTAATTGACCAGATATACTTCCGGGGAAAATTAACGGGGTGGATATAAACTAAAACACAACCAAATGAGGGAGTTCAGTCTGGATTTGGACAAAATAACCCAAAATTATTTTTTTTAAATGTTGCAAGAAAGTAAGCACTTGCTTACACTGCTTTAATGCAGCTACGCCACTGAGTTGACACCTGGTTCCTATTAGATTTATTAAATACATTTTCATCTTCTATTTCCCCTAATGTGCAATAAGTACATATTCTTCCATCACTAGGAATTTAATATAAACAAAAATGACCTCTTCTATTTTTTAAATTGTGTGAGGAAATTCTTAATGTACATAAAGATTTCCTGTAGTCAGTATTTTAACAACAGCCAAGTTCCAGAGTTTTGTTTAATTTTAAAAAAAATTCTTAACTTTCCTTTCTCAGATTTTTCAACCATTTCAATAACAATTTGTTACACAATTCTCATGTACAATCTTTTGGGGGTTCTTAAATTCCTGTTTTATTTTAAACAACTCTAACTATTTAGCTACAAATGAACACCGAGAATCTGTGTTGTTATTATAAAGATCTATGCTACATTGATATGAATCTTTTTGTATTGGAAACTCTGTTGATCAATTTTCAAGCCTATACCAATATTTGTTTAGGGATTTAACAATGTCAAAATGGTTAGCGTGCTCACCTCAAGTGTGGTAGATCGTGGGTTCGAGCCCCGGCCGATCAGATCAAACCAAAGACTATAAAATTGGCATTTGTTGCTTCCCCGCTAAGAGTCAGCATTACGGAGAAAGAACAAAGACTGGTTGGCTCGGAATCAGGATAATGTGTCAGAGTGGGGCGACATGTCTACCCGCAGACTGTTGTTTCCGTGAGCTAGCACGATAAAAACCCAACTAAGCGCATTGGTCTAGTACAAAGCGGGTCTCGTCATCGCTTCATTGAAAATTAACTTGTTATCGCCATGATATAGCTGAAAACTTGCTGAGTTGGCGTTAAACAACAATCACGCACTCAACTCATGGTTTCTACATGTAATCCCTTTGAACTTCTGTACTATATATGTGCAATTGATTCAATAAAATATTTGAAATTGAAGTTTCTACATAGCTTATATAATGCTTTAATTTGAAAATCAATTTTATAGGAGTCAAAAAGTGGTAGCTATCCTGTCACGTTTTAAAAACTATCCTCTGAGGCAGTACTTAGGTGCATTCATATCACAACTAATCGTGACCTCACCTTTTTGTTTGCATGAGATAATCTCCTTTTCGGATCAGGTCAATGATGTCATAATTCATTTTATTATTAATTTTATTTTATATATAATATTTTTTTGTATATAAAAAATTGGAGAACGGATGCATACAGATTGCTGGATATTATTTTATAAACTACCCATCAAATTTGATCCATTGAAAATCTTTATAGGAATTAGGCAAATTAACCCGTTTTTTTTTGTTTGTTGGTGTGTGGGGGGGGTTGACACATACCTCATCCTCTATAATATCTTCCATTATTTCGTTCATTAGACTGATAAATCTCTGTATAAAACCTTTAAAGTTTAAACTAGTATTGTAAACAACATGTGTTCCAACTAGTACTATTGTACTTCATTCTAAAATTATTTATCTTCTAGTTTATTTACCTTGTCTTGTGTGTACATTCCAATAGCATATTTTGATACTATTTTTATGGGTTAGTATTTATTTAAGAAAGTCAGTATATATTGACGGGCGATTGTGGAATGGAATCACCCCTCCCCCTTTTTATAACTTTCTATTACATATTTATTTTCGATAAAAATTTCTTTATTATTTCATCTCTTTTTCCTTTAATCAAGATACTCGAATCCATATTCTTATGGTACAAAATGTAATCTAGCAAGATGTTATTATAACAATCCAGCATAAAATTAAATATGAAAATGTATTGTGTTATAGACCCTAATCATGTTTTGATTATCGATCCTCATTGATTTCCATGCAATTTAATTAACAGCATCCACCATCTAGTATGCGATTTCTTAATTTCAAGTGACTATTCATTGTTCTTGTGATTCATCCCGTGATTCAATACGTCATCCGAAGAAGCTACCTTAGCAACAATGGATACGAAACTATCGTTCAATGAAAACCGGTCAATATCCAACCAGATTTACGTCAGAGTGTACGTCACAGACCCGGTCTCGCACTTATTACCGCCATGCGAGTTACAGAAGGATTGTACAAGGTTTATGAAATACAGGATAACATATCGAATGCACATGAAAACCTCAAGGAATTTAAAAATCAAACTTAAAAGATGGTCATGGCGGAGAGACCCAAGGGACAAATACGGGTGGGGTTTTACGACATCGAAAAAACGATCGGAAAGGGAAACTTCGCTGTTGTGAAACTAGGAAGACATAGGATTACAAAAAGTGAGGTAAGTGTCTTAAACTGTAGTGTAAAATGGCTAGAGATCAATGCATGCACAGATTTGAATCGAAAAGATTGCATGCCATTGCATTTGCAAACAAAGTCTCCATAATCTTGCTGGAGAAGTTGCTTACTGCTGACACAGAGAAGCTATGACGTCATAAATGTCAACTGGTCGAAATTCTTCCTGAAATAGAAATAAAGAAATAGATAAATTGGAATGATGACAATGGAAGTAAAAGAATAGGCTTCAAAAACATACATAAGATTTGATTTGAGATATCATACATTTTTGTACCTGTTTGTTTATTTTGAAATGGAGTACATACCTGTTTGTTTATTTTAAAAAGGGGGCACCTGTTTATTTTTCAAAAGGATAAATCAATCAGAGTAGAAATGACAATATTTATACTGGCTGGCTTTCGGTCACTTTTGACTTGGTACCTAATCTTGCCACCAGTGAAAATCATTCAGACAAATGATTTAAGAATCTGTATTTCTTGTACATGGACTGCTGTGGCCGTCGGGCGTTATCATGATCTTATGGCAAATAGATTCACTACCGACCTTTGCAATCAGTGCATGTCACCACTAAACTTGTGAGTTTGATTCCTGTCCATGACTCACTGTGTACTCGACACAACTTTATGAAAATTGCGTCAGAAATTCAGTCTGCCACCAACATATTGACTGTCATTCTTTGAAAATTCTACCCTAATGTTGGGTCTGTCCGACTGATTCAACCCATAAAAATATTCAGTCTTTCCTTAAAACTTAACTAACATGACTATAGGGACAGAGATGGTGATTTATTTGGAAATAATGATTATGTTTTGAGGAAACAATTTGATTAAATAAAAGTGCCATGCATACAAAATCCAAATACTCCAGTTTCTTCCACCAATAAAACTAACCGCCATGATATAATGGAAATATTGTTGAAAGTTGCATAACACAGTGTTTTCCCTAAGAACAGGCAGCAGGCCAAATTGCCTGTATCAAGCACTTTTTTGGTCAGTTCAAATCATAAATTTTATATAGAAATGTACTTGGAAATCCAAGTGTGGCTTGTTCAAAGTTGCCTATGACCTCTTACAATGAAAATTAGGGAAAACACTGATAACACCAGAACCTCCTCTCTAAGCATGCAGCATATAGGCATAAGAGCAATACTGGTTGGGTCAGTATTAGAGTAATGTGTCAGAGTGGAGAGACATGTCTATCCGTGGACTGTTGTTTCAGTGAGCTAGCACTATAAAGATCCAACTGAGCGTGTGTTCTAGTACAATGTGAACATCATCATCTTATAGAGTATGTAAATTGTTCTCGCCATGATATAGCTGAAGAATAGTTATATTATCAGATTTTGAATTCAAAGGCTTTGCCTTTTGATATATTAGTCATTTAAAAAAAATAAAGTAAGGATGTGTTTTCCAAATTGCTTAACTGTCAAAAATAAAGGTAAATTGCATAACCCTGTTTTAGAACTGAAGCAATACTACTACCTATAGATACAGTTTGATTTGGTTCAATTTATTTTGATTCTACGTATACACTATATGCAAAGAAATGTGCATAACATGTTAGACGCCAGAGCACTAAATTTGACAATTGGCTTTAATAGGACAGATTTTATTCATACTGACAGGGTTTTCCCTAAGAACAGGCAGCAGGCCAAATTGCCTGGTTCAAGCACTTTTTTGGTCGGTTCAAATCATAAATTTTATATCGAAATGTACTTGGAAATCCAAATGTGGCCTGTTCAAAGTTGCCTTTGAGTTTGACCTCTTACAATGAAAATTAGGGAAAACACTGACTGACACTCGGTGTTAGTACAGGGATGCAAATTAACTATTTTTTCCCAGTAGCCAGCTGAGCTACTGACTTCAAATTTCTAGGGGCCCAGCTAAATTTTTGAGGGCCCAGTTTTATTTTTCAGTCGATGAAAAAGAAAAATCAAAACATTAAGACATGAATAATTATTAAATCATTTTAAAGACCCATTTAATCAGGTAATACAGGCTTTTTAAATACTTGTAGCAGTATGAATTTTTATCTTCGTCTGTCTTCTTCTTTTGTGGATGTTTTATGCCACTGATAAACTCCCACATTTTCTAAACAGGAATTAACTACCTACTTATAATTTAAACTCTTAAAGGGGAATGGTTATGCAAAAAATATTTCCAGAGATGTTGAATTAATTTATGTGATAGATCCAGCAACAATTAAATTTAATCAGGTCTTATCCTGATCTGACCTAAAAAAAAATCCTAATTTTGTTAGGAATGCATTTTTTGTGATGTCAAACTTGTCTATCATGAAGTTTGATGGCAATTTAGTAAGCAGTCTTTATGTGACTGTCAGTCGGCATACATATATAATGCACAGTATAGGTATCTGATTCCAGTTGATGTAATGCATACAATATATGTAAAAAAATATCTGTGTTTACTTATTCCTTTTACTGTATATTATTACATGTGTGCAGATATTGTATTTTAATATATTGTAGCAGATAATTTTTATTTCATAGGTTTATAAACTTGAAATATATTCTATAGTATGGTATAAAATTAAAAGTATCCAATACACATCTATTCTTTTGGAAATTTTTAGGATATCAATTGAAAATAAACTAAAATGTACAATTGTAATAGACCAGTTATTCACCTTACTTAGTTTGGATTACAAGTATCAATCAATTTTCATGTAAATACATTTTACAATTAAATATTTTTCTGTATAGTTATCTAAAAAGATAGCAGATATGGCCAACAATCCGTATCTCACTGTCCGATCCCGTTCCGAATATTTTACATCAATGTCAACATCCGGTTTTCCTACATGTTTTAATTTCAGTTAAGAACATGAATCTGTTGTCATCTTCAATATATAAGCATCTCAAAACAAATTTAATTAAATACAAACAATCTTTGATACCTTTGGAGTGTGGAAGTCAACTTATTTCTGTGCTCAGTAAAGTATTTCAGTTTTAAGGCTTCACATATTGCAGGTGCCCATTCCTACTAAAATGACATTTACAATGGGTATAGGAAGAAGTTCTGATTAATAAAAATAGGAATGTGCCGGTCTGACAGAATAAATAAACAAATTTCAAGTCTGTCTGACATTTTATTAAAACTAAATGGAATTTAATGCCGTTCTAGAAATTCTGTTGGCAGTAGAAACTTGGAATGATGAATAAATTTCAATCGCCAACTGGGCGACCGCAAAGTAATATTTGATCGCCCAGCTGAAATTTTACTCGCCGTAGGCGACTGGGCGGCCGTTAATTTGCATCCCTGTTAGTATTGTATAAAAGCCTTAAAATAGACGAAATTATCATCATGGATGCTGCATGTCCACGTTTTGTCAAAACTGACATTAACAAAGATGATTTATATAAGAAAATGTGATTGGTTGACAGTCGAAAGTGCAATAAGATATCCATGAAAATCTGGATCGAACTACGGGTTAAAAAAATTGAATACAGATCCGAAAGAAAATAATGTAGCACTTAACCGTGGTAAATCTCTTCTCCCTCGCCCCGCTCAGTAAAGATGTTGTACATGTTGATGTATATTAATTCTCAATTATGACATAGAACAGCAAAATTTCACAATGTTGAAGAATTTTAAGGTCATAATATATTACAACATTTTCCACCAAATGATAATGATTAGTTTTAAGCATTACACATGCATTGATTATCTGGTTTTATCACGTATACATGTGTACATGTGTCAAGAAATGTATACAACGGTTGTAAAGAATTAAGGAAGTATAAATATTATATTGTATCTTGATTGTTTGTTTTAAATATTCTCTTATCAAAAACTGGCAAATAGTAACTGATTTGTCAGATTACAATAAAGCTGTACTCAGTTCAAGCAACACTAGTTTTGGGGATGCCCTATAGTTTTGTTTGGAAGTAGATAGAGTGAAATGTGCCACAATTTAATCAAATTTTCTCTCTATTACATTGACAGTTTTTGTATGTAACAACATGCATCCCATCCACCCAGGTCAGCATAGCTAATATTTGAACAGAACAAACCATTGCTGTATATTTTGGTTTAAGTATTTAAAATTGTGCCGGTACAAGTTTCAATATGAATTATTTATACTGTATATTAGGCAACGGTAATCAGCATCTTAAATTCACTTTGATGCAATTAATTGAAAAAAGGCCACCAGATATTTTTGAAATCTTGAAAATAGTGGCTGCTCAAATGATGTCATGGATATAAATCAATAAATTTCTCCATAAAAGCATTTTAAAATTTATTAGTAACTTTGATGTCTCTACAATGTATATCAATGGTCTGTCAGGTTTTAATTGACCATTAACCTCCCGGTCAAAGCAGTGGTACATGTACTTTAACCTCCCGGTCAAAGCAGTGGTACATGTACTTTAACCTCCCGGTCAAAGCAGTGATACATGTACTTTAACCTCCCAGTCAAAGCAGTGGTACATGTACTTTAACCTCCCAGTCAAAGCAGTTGTACATGTACTTGCAACTCATGTACATGTAGCTATAGGGGAGTCCTGGACTTATCACTTGTATTTGGAACTCTCCTGTTTTCACTAAAAATAACAAAGAATGCATTAGTGGAACTCATAACTTTTCGGTTAGGTCTAATAACAGTGATGTGTAATATGACAAATAATTTTGGTTGACATTGCCTGGTACGGTTGTTTTGGATGCAAATTCGAAAACTGTTTGTTGTTGGGCATATGTTTGACCTTGGCCGTAAAAGCGGCTAGCCAAACAATATTCTTGCAATGAAATACTCCTTTATTATCCCCTCGCCAATGAAGTTGTGAAGGGATATAGTAACGCTTCCGTCCTTCCTTCCGTCCGTCCTTCTGTAACATCCTTGTGAACACTCTAGAATCAACATCCTTCAATGGATTTTGACCAAACTTGGTACATACATGTACTTAGTCCTTAAGAGAATCTGGAGGCCATACCTATTGATTTTCAAGGTCATAGGGTATACGCCACACTTTGCGTTGCCCTTGTTATAATGTTTAATGACTCAATTATACCACAACTGCTCAGTTATAGTGTATATATTTTTTTTTCTTCACTTGCATGTATTTAACTACAATGTATAATTCTGTCCATTTAATTGTATATCTTTACAAAAAAATAATATATATTCTGTTGAAGTACCATCATTTAATTTTCAGGATTTACCAAACCAGGCGAAGTGGACGAAAGTCTCACGTTGTTTTTGGCTAAAGTCACCCTCCCTCGGCGACAAAACTTTTCCACTTTCACAAAGTTGGGGACTGTGGCGGCCTATGGTGCTAAGACGCCAAGTATTGTGTGTGTCAACAGGCACAGAAATTAACGTTTATGTCCACAAGCAAATTGTGTGAATTTTGTAAATCTTTGAAGCATTTTTTTTTTCTGTGAGCATTTAAAAAAAAAAAAAATGTATAATAATGATAAACTCTAATCAAAGTTTGCTTGACTGCTTAAGTAAATTTACAGAAGAAAGATGTTGATAGAACAGATTGAGATACACATATGTTGTCAGTAGGCCTATTTTTACTTTTAAAATAGTTCAAAATCATTTCAGGTCGTGACACCCATTTACTGGATGTTGTCTTATTCATCAAGGTTCTTGTGCGTGTTAAGCTATTTTCTTCCAATTACGGAGCAACGCTGCAATTGCTACTAAATAAAAACTCCCGAGAGGCTACGATGTTTGAACTGGGTTTCGGTCACGATTGAGATACGTTATCAGTATCGTTTGCTAATAAATGAAAGGGAACATGTTTTTTTGTATTCTCGATGTTTCTGCTTCATTTAAATGAAAGGAGCATGTTTTTTGTCAATTCTCGATCTTTCTGCTTCATTCAATCTACTGAAAATAACATACACGCAATATTTTGCTTCCACTACATATTTTTTAGAAGCAAAATCGGAAAAGTACATGCAAAATGCAAAACGTGTCTTAGCGTCCGTTAATTTCGGACCCTGTGTCTATTAGATTTGGACTAAAATACATGTATGACTATGTCATTAGGGCAACCTAACATTTTTCTTAATTTGAAACAATTTATGATGTATTGAAATATAGTATACAGTTAAATTGGAATTTGTTTTCTTGCTTATTCTCAATAGGTTTCCAATTTAACTTCCTCTTTATATTTTTCTTCTCCATTATATGCAATTTGAGACCTTAATTGATTTTATCATTGACATTACTGTAATATATACAGTTAGGATGTATGAAATAGATAGCACTATATCCTTACAGTATACATGCAGTAGAACTTTTGATTGGGTTGTCATGTTCAGAACAAAGTTCTCCACATAAACCATACTATTAACAAATGATAAAACACATTTTTTATATTAATATTCAACAGTTTGCCAGTATATTTATTTTTATATTTTATAGAATTGTTTTAACAAATGTGTGTTTACAATAAATCTGACAATTTTGAAAGTAATTACACTGTGTAATTTTCATGTGGTTAGTTTTGAAGCTATCTAGCAGTACCAATTTTGGCCATATAATTCAATGCACATTTCAGGGTTCGGATTTGTCATGCAGATAAGTTTTGAGGCTAGCAGTACCAATTTCTGCCATATATATTCAATGCATTGCATATGCAAAAACCGTGAGAGATTGAGAATTATTTTATATTTACTTTGTCATATTTCATGTTGTTCAATTCTACCTAGTAACCTACACAAAAAAATTGAATGTACATTTTGTATATTATTATTTAAGCAAATTTATGACATTTTTTTTAAATGATAAAATCTAATTTTAAGATTTTTTTTATTCCACTTGATTTTATTATAATTTTTGTTGAAACCAAAACTCTCAGCCTGCTTAAAGAGGATTTGTAAATAAGGTAAATTTGTATCCTGTTTTACATCAAGATGACCATTGTTGTTTTTATTACTTATCTATGATTGATATCAAAGGTAAGAGAAAAATGACAATTTGTAATGAACATTATGCATAATTAATGAGATATAATAATTGTGTGTACATTTATATACAATGATCTACAACGTAACAATGTGAAAAAAAACTATAAGACATCTGTGGTTATCACTACAGGAAGAAAGGTGGTTATCACTAGAGGAAGATATAAACATTGGTCATTAAAACTGACTTAATAAAGGAAATTAGATTGCAGAATGTAGGTTATTCCAATTCCATTTTAATAACTGTTTCCTGTAAATGATGAAAGCTATATTATTGTTTATATCAATCAGAAATCCTTGTGGGATAAAATTTGACAGTCTCAACCAAAAAGTCAGGGAGTCCCACTAGTGCACTATAATCATAAATGTCACATTCTGCATCATGTTATTACATAAATGAAATGTGCTTGCTATATTTTTGTCTTTTTATATATGACCCCCTCCCCACCCCCCTTTTCCCCAAAACATAATAAAATCTTTATGATGATCAGCTTCTGTCCACAGACTATTCCAGCATAAATAGGAAATTTGTTTAGGAATGTTTAATTTTGTTCTCATATTTATTTTGTCCATTTCAAACATTACAATTGTTACAGAATAGAAGTGATGATTCTGTAACAAAACATATTGAATGCATAGTTGATACCAATTTGCATTGCAGGTGGGCAAAGCTAATGCTGCTCTGGTCACTCACGATGCTGTCAGATGTTTGTCATTGTTGGAATTATTTTAATTATACTGATTTTTTCAACAAATGGACATTGATAAGCATGTAGCTTTTAGCCAGTTTTATACATTTTTATATATATAATTGTTTTAGCAATTGAACATTTGGTTACCTATATAGCTAGTTGGACTATAGGTACCTATATAGCTAGTTGGACTATAGGTACCTATATAGCTAGTTGGACTATAGGTACCTATATAGCTAGTTGGACTATAGGTACCTATATAGCTAGTTGGACTATAGTTACCTATATAGCTAGTTGGACTATAGGTACCTATATAGCTAGTTGGACTATAGGTACCTATATAGCTAGTTGGACTATAGGTACCTATATAGCTAGTTGGACTATAGGTACCTATATAGCTAGTTGGACTATAGGTACCTATATAGCTAGTTGGACTATAGGTACCTATATAGCTAGTTGGACTATAGGTACCTATATAGCTAGTTGGACTATAGGTACCTATATAGCTAGTTAGACTATAGGTACCTATATAGCTAGTTGGACTATAGGTACCTATATAGCTAGTTGGACTATAGGTACCTATATAGCTAGTTGGACTATAGGTATTCATGAAGGTATATAAAGTGGTAGTTGCAGCATCAAAATGAAAGCCAAGAAAATAAATTGTTATTATATTTTTAGGTTGCTATTAAGATAATAGATAAAACACAACTGGATGAAGTTAACTTGACCAAAGTGTACAGGGAAGTCCAGATTTTAAAAATGGTCAACCACCAAAACATAATCAAACTCTATCAGGTAAGATAATTCTTCTATTTTATATTTAAATTATTATTTTACTATTCCTTGGTTTGACTGAGGAAAAGAGTTGTTCAGTATTTAGGTCATATTTTGTTTTTTAAACCTGACATAAGTTACTAAGAGATGGTTTTTAATTTCATACTACATTGTATTGCAAATCTACCTTAGAAAACAACCATTTAACTTTAAGTGGGATGGGCCATGTTGTTATTTTTTTTTTAACTTTTGTCTCAAGATTTTGTAGAAAAATATGAATTGACCTGAAAGAAAAAAAAAGGGAAATAGATAACATGACCCTGCAGTTTTCAACAAGAAATTTTGGTAAAAAAAAAAAAAATGATTTTCCTTGTTCCAATGACCCCCTCCCCTTTAAAGTTAAATTATATACATGTACCCCTTATTATACAAATTATGACATTACTATTGTGTACCAAGGCATAACATGACCACATGATAGCTGAATGTTGATTAGATCAACAAATTGCATGATATTTGAAAACCAGAACTTTTCATCATCAATTATAAGATGTTTTATTCTAGTTGCTTTTTAATGGCTTGTCATACACACACTACATCTATATAGAGATGGCAGTTAATTAAGTGAAGCACAAATTATTAATGGTGTGGATATGAATGTTAAAAAACTGTCCGTATCAATACAAATTAAGATCTTCAATAAAAGATTGCTCTTGATCAGTATTGAACCTACCAATATTGCCTCAACATTTACAACAAAAAATAAATGTAAATTACGATAGAGTATACTGTGCTTACTCAGTCCTCAAGATTTGGACCAGTAAATTCAAATTTTCATTTCGAGGACTGCTTACTTTGACTTTGAAAGTAGTGGATCAGACAATAATAATCACAATACATTGTACAGTGTTATATATGTGGATGTAGATATTAAGACACAAAATAAATGCACAGTCTTTTTTTAGCTAAAAGAAGTTCATATCTCTTGTCAAATGTTTTGATCCTGTATAATATGATTTTAGAAGTTACATGAGGATGGTAGGTGTCTGTGACAAGGGATAAAAGGTTTGACAGATTTAGGGGGCTTAATAAAACATAAATACATGTGTACATGTACATCATGTGTAAATGACAGTTCATTTGTAGAATTTATAATGTACTAGATTCTTTCATACATGTATTTGTCAGATTGCTATTGCTATTTATAGACATGTAATATACCTCTACTTATCCAGAGGCCATTACATACATGTATATGTAATTATTATTAGCCTAGAGAAGTTATTTTTAAGTAAGAAATAAATAAATTATATTACATAAATTTATCTAGGATTTACAGACTCTTTGCACCATTAAAAATGAGAACTAATAACTGAGTCACGAATATTATAGTTTTACACAATGTATAACACTGTACAATGCCCTATAGTATCTGTATCATTATCACATCACTTCAAGTCATGGTAATTGGAAATTGAAAATCATTAGTACCTGTATGGTAGAAGTTTCAATATACATGTTTGTAGGTAGTACCATGTACTTTTTCTTGCCTAAAATGGCCTTTGGTATAGATCTATTAAGTTAAAGACCGTTGTATCAGATATTCATGAAATTGTTCACATTTTATGAAGAAGTGCTGCCTGTAAATAGTGAAGTACTGGTACATTTGAAAGCCCTGTGTGTGGTGAAAGTTTCAATATATTGTACATTTTACAAGTGAGATCCCCTGACAAAATACCTTGTAACACTTTGGCATCTATGCATGTATATTTCACAATTTAAAAGTAACCTATTTTTTGTTTACCTATGAACCCACCGAACCAATTTTAATCAATTTAAAAAATGCACCATTAATAAGTAATTTTGATTTTTTTGATGTGATAAGAACTTTTAAGGCCAGATTTTATTTCCCTCATGACTAATGGTCTAATTGAAATATGGTAATTTTTGTGGTTTTCATTCTTGAACTTTAATTTCTCATAATCGACTGAAGCTAGTGTTTGCTACTTCAGGAATAACATTTAGTTTAAAAATTAGTTTCAAGTGAGGGTTCACTATATATGTGTGTGTTTTTCAACTGTATGATTGATGTGTTGAAATGATATAAAGTAATCACATACATAAAAGAACATGTACAATGTACTTATCAAGGATTTGTTGCAATTCTTACATTTAGCTTTGTTAAGATACAAAATCAAAATTAAATGAAACTGCTGCAAAACAATGTCAAGAGACGACAACAAATAAAATGAAGTTGAATCTATTGTAAAACGAAGCTAATGATGCTTTGAGAGAATGTAGTAGAATTTAAGTAGTCTACTTGTAATTCTTTTCTTCATTTTCCTTTATATCATCAAAAGACCTAGAAGATAAAGGGGTTTAGTACATGTATATATGTATATTATATATACAAACATTTTTACACCTACACTTAAAACATGATTGTCTGTTGGGCAGAAATGTTAGAAACCTCTACTTTTCTACAAAATGAATGATTCATTTAATAATAATAGCATCATTTTTGAGTGTTCTATAATGCCAAAAGTAAAATATTGTTTGTTTACATAAGACCGACATACTTAATCATTTTTATTCCTACCTATAGAAAAGTTGACTGTACATGTCAGAGAATGTTTTATTCACATATGTACCACATGTTTAAAAGAACTACATTTTGTACTACAATTACATGCAAGTTATTGTTATCAAATAAACATATATAGATATGATAAGTCTTTTCTACATACCTGGTACCTCCCAATGTCTGTTTTTCTAGTGTTATGAGAGAAAAAAAATGTCCCAGTTTCCAGCTAAAATGCATGTAAACAGGGTCATAATCTGAGAATGTGAAAGACACTAAAGCCAAAAGTCAAAAATGACCTGTGTATTGTGGTCAAAACCATTGTGTAACTAAAATAGAAACCACAAATTGCCATTTTTCAAATTAGCAGGGGACATAACTCTTAGAGTCATAAAAGGAATAATAACCACATTCAAACTTGGCATTGTAAGAAAAATTTTTGGTAAGTCAAGGGGCATAAATCCAGAATGGAAAAAGTGTTCAAGACAAAACTCAGGCGTCACCTGTCTGTTAGGTTCCTGGCTTTTTATTTAGATATTGAATGATTTGCTTAAATATATGACTTAGTGTCTGTGATTTGGGTTATTTTTTTCGACATGAATATGTTTACTGGGAATATATTAAAAACATTAATAAATATAAAAAGAATGTTTTTAATTTATAATATAATATCAATCTTTTAAAGATTTATTTTGTGAAAAAATGATTTGAAAATCATTATGTAATCACAATTATATCTTATGGATATTCCTTTGATTTGTGAGATGCTTCAAAAACTTTCCAATATCCATATTGTTATTGATATAAAAATGGTGCCGTATAGGAAAATTTACTGTATTCCGCTAGAAAAAGGAACTCAAAAGAGCTGTCGTCATGATATAATAAAACAAGAATCAACATAGGGCAGGAGCATAAAATAACTTTCATAGAGTTCAGAGATCAGGAGTTACATACAAGTAAGCCCATTCATACCTCTGTGTTTTTGGCAGGAAGTTTTCCAAATTCGGTTATCGGTATATATGTACACAAAAATGTAGGTCAATAGCAATGCATGTCATGCCTAATTAGTGATAATAGCACAATTTTCCATGGATTTAAATTGTAAAACTTGTAATTTTTGTCTATTCAGTGTTTATATTATCAAATCATTCTAACAGAAGAAATTAATTGAAATTGCAGACACTATTCCTTTAAACTGAATTAAGTTATTGAACCAAATATGGGACGAATGTTCCGACATAGAAAAAACTTCATGACCCTGATGTCTGACAGCTAGGGCATAAAAATACTGTATTTGAAGCAAGGTAAAAAAAAATGTCAAGACTCGAGTGTATATTTTTTTCTACAGGTTATGGAGACAAAGAATATGTTGTACTTAGTATCAGAATATGCTCCTAATGGAGAGATTTTTGGTAGGTATTGTTTTATAGTTATTGAATCATCTAAATAAATTGTACATGTATATGTTTGAAGTAATACACCTACAATGTACCAATACCAGGGGGGTGAATGTACGTCATATGTGGAAGCCATTTTGTGCCACTTGAAGGTAAGTTTTTACTTATAGCATTAATTATTGCAAGGATAACATTAAATGTGATAGTGCATCAAATGTCCGCTAAGCATTAATGTGTCCATCATTCAAAAACTTGTTGTCAAGCTCTCAAGCACCTCGACAATGTTATTTCCACCTGTTGTGAAAACGTTGACACACCGTTGTTTAGCGAACATTGAGGGGCATTTGACGCACTACCGGATTTAATGTTGTCCTTACAATAACTAATGCTAGAAGTAAAAACTTTCCTTCAAGCCTGTCTTCCAAGTAGTGATGGAACGATTATCGCCGATGATCGATTAACGGTCGTTTGAGTGGCAACGATGCTCATAATCGATTCCAAAATCAATAATCGAAAATCGTCGATTAAGGATTTTTGGTTCCGTTTCCGGTATCCGTATTCGAAATTACGTTAATCAAAGTCAGAATGGCTGAAGCAAACAACGGCTTGCATCACAAACTTGCCATAATGTATTTAAGTTTACCAGGATTATCTGAAAGAGTATTGAGTTTGTATGGACAAATACCGGGCTCACCAATAATCATGCTTTTTCTTCAATATTCACATAAAAGGAGCTCCCATGTTCCTGAAATTTGACCCATACAGGATTTGATGTTGAATATTTTATTCCAAACTCGTTAATTGCATCCTTTTTATGATCATTGTGCCATTTGGTACACACCGTGCATCACCTTATGATTATCATGACTGTCATGTTGACTTCCGGGCAGGGATCTCGGCCGTTTGGTCAAATCGGGTCAAGAAATGTTTGAAAACAGCATAAAAAATAAAAATCAGTAGCAAAGGTATGTAAATATGTACAATTTATTCAATTCCTGACATTTTAATAGCCAATGACCGATATTTCTGGGCAAAGATCAGAAGAAATTATGATTTTGAAAAAAGGCGGTATGCAACTCGATGTTTCCCTTTTGGTATTTTCTACGAGATTGCCATTGCCAGAGATCGCATATTTGTCAGAAATAGTTATCCGAGTCCCTGTGCATTGTGCAGCATGTTCGTTTTGTGAAAGGTATGGGAACATGTGGTAGTGGGGAAAGAAACGTTAAAATTTGGATCGATTTTCGGAAGTCTCCCAGCTTTTCCCTCACTTCGCCCTTAAGTCAAGAGAGAGAGAAGTCAAGTCGCCCTGTTTTTACTATGTGTGGTGAGCCCTGCAAATAGTTAATAAAAAAAAGGTGTAGGCTAAGTCCAAAAAACATTGTCCTCCTTGTGATTTTGAACCAAAAAATTGATATTGGTAGATTCCTGAAATATTGCTTACATGTATATGGTGACATAAACTGAAAATGCTAGGTTCTAGTCTGTTTCTAATTTGGTTTCCAATTCATGTTGTTTGAATTTTGTTTTACCATGTTCACTATGTTTAAAAAAAATGTTTGACAATGTTTTTCTGCAACATAAAAAAATTTTGAATTGCCAAGTAAACACTCAAGTTTTATGTGCATATCAATGTTTTTCGTGCATCACACTTCATTCTCTTAATCTTCTGTGTGTATGACCTTTTAAATGTAGGCTTTAGTTTGACATTTAAATAATAGGACCTTGGTCGTTTTTTGGCACATGAAAACACATTAAAAGTTATATTCAGTTTAGTAGTTACAATATACAACAATAACTGAAATATATTAATGCTCTGATAAGACTTAACTATTTTCCGATTAATAATCGATTAATAATCGATTATGCCCTTCCGATTATTACCGATAATCGATTATGACAATTTTCCGATTCCCCATCACTTCTTCCAAGTATGATGTACATTCACCCCCCTGAATACACCTCATCAACCACATGATAATCAGCTGTCTAGTGAACAGCTTTCGAATCAACATTTTTATACAACTTCTAACAAAAAAATTTTGTACAGTTTTTGGACATTAAAGGGGTAAAAAGGAGACCATTTCAAAATTTTAACTTTTATAGATTTATTTTTCATCCAATTTTAATATGATTTTCTTCTTTCTTTTTTTTTTTTTTTTTGCTAAATGGCCATCTGTTGGGCCATTAAAATATAGAGCTTTTTATTTCAAAAAGGGGCACAAATTCCAAAATTTCACATGTACATGTATTTAGAAGATATATAGAATTTTTATTTTTCATCCAATTTTGATGTAGTTTTTTTCTTGACTGTGCTGAGTGCTGTCATTGGCATTTCGACAGATTTCTTTATCTGTTACTGTTTCTTAGGCAAATTTAACAAAAAGGGCCAAAAGTACCCATTTCAAACATTTGAATTTGAAAAATTGCAATAATTTTGCATTGAGAAAAACGGCATGCATATGGAACACAAACAGAAAAGTGTTATAAGAATGCATTTCCATTACCTTAAAGGATATGACTTAGCAAATATAAGGTGACTTTAAATGATAACCTGTGAAATATATGCTAGTTGATTCTTATTACATTCATTTGAATTTTCAGATAGACCATTGGTTTACACAACCTCATATAATCCTTAAATTTAAAGTTGCCCTTTTAGATAACAAAAAATCAGGTGCATTTTATACGAAAATCTATTTATTTAGACATGGTAATATGCATGACAGTCTGTATAAATTGACATAACATTTATAAGCCTTGATTTTTATCATACAAGAGCCCCTTCTATCCCTCCTACAATATCTGACTAGAAACATTAAAATAAGTTATATAAGTAATACATGTATTTTGGTTTTAATATCCATCTGCAAATGTAATTGATTAAGCATCTTTACACATTAGAACTCATACAATACCAGTAAAATTAATTATATATATATTGTAGAAAACGTTGCCAAGGAAACTTCAACATTTTGGTTTATATTATGATTTAGTTAATTAATAATTTAAATTCTTTGTAGATTTCATAGCTCAACATGGACGTTTGTCGGAGCGGGACGCTAGAAAGAAATTCTGGCAGATAATATTAGCTGTAGAATATTGCCATACTCGCCATGTAGTACATAGAGATCTCAAGGTTAGTTATGGTGCTAAGTCCCTACTTCTATTTAGACAGACAATCCTGCTAAGAACTTGATGTAAACCCTGTGAATGTTTTCTTTAAATATTGCCACACTTGTAATGTGGTACTCGGAGAGCTCAAAGTTAGTTATGAATGGTACTAATTCCCTACTTCTATTTAGACGGACAATCTAAGGTCTTGATGTAAACCCTGTGAATGTTTTCTTTAAATATTGCCACACTTGTAATGTGGTACCCAGAGATCTCAAGGTTAGTTATGGATGGTACTAAGTCCCTACTTTTAGTCTAGTTAAACAGTTCATATATCAATTAACAGGCTTTGTCAAGATCTTGATGAGAACCTGTGAATGTTTTCATTAAATATTGCCTCACATGCTATGTGATACACAGAGATCTCCAGGTGAGTTACTATACCAAGTCCCTACTTCTAGTTAGACAAACAGTTCTGCCAAAATTTAACCATTACAAAGTCCTTAATGAAAACCCTGTGAATGTCTTCCTTTTTTTTCATTATGTATGTTGTATCTGTATATAATGTCTGATAAATGTGTTTGTAAGATTACTTACCATAAGTTAGTTTTTTGCACACACCCCCCCATATGTGAGATGTGAGGTATAAAACACAGATGTAACGTTTATTGGTCAAGAGTAGTACCAAGGACAATTATTTAAAGTTTGTGTGAACTGAGACGGAGGACCATCATTATTGCAGATCTTACATTCCTGAGATGAAGAAGAGTTTTCTTAACTTTTTCTTTCTTTCATGTTTCTGCTTCCTTTCATGTTAAACTAGTTGCCCAAAAAATTAAGATTTTGATTTGATTTTATTTCTCAGAAAGAAAGCATTAATGACCATTTCATTACTTATTTTTTGTTTTACAGGAAGACAAACCTAAAAATAAAAATATTTGAATTTTCATTGGTTAATGAAATTACATTGATATATTTTATGACTATGTAAATATTTTAGCCTTTTATCTTTTTAATCTTTTTTTATCTTAGTTACATTCGATGACCTAAAGATAGGCACCAGTATTTGTACAAAGATTTCCTCATCATGTTACAAATTACATGTACTAGGACAGAAAATGACATACATTTAGGACAAATTTTACATCATGTCTTTTTCATGAACATGTGTTAAATTTTACAAAATCTTTTTAATTGGTAGCAGGTATGAATAAATAGAGGAACGAGTGTATATAAATATAAGACACGATTCATTATGATGACATAAAAGATAAACATAGGTTGAGTAAACTTGGAGATATTTCAATAAAAAGTCTGAAATTGTTATTACTGATGACTTCTGACGTAGTTACCTTTACTCCCCAATTGTACCTCAAGCCCAGTAGGATTTAAGGTCACGAATGACGTCAATATAGCTAGTTATATTGTGCTGTAAACAAGAAAATGTAATGTAATTGTCAATCAGGTTTTTACCCATCATATTAGTAGTGGTTATTAAGTTGTGCTTTAATTAAGACAAAATCTAAAATGGAACGTAAGCTATTTAAGGGAGGAAGAAGGAGATTAAGAGTTTTATATTTATGTTGTAATAGCAAATTAAAGCAAAATAAGACACCATACTTCTCAAATAAGTCCATTAAATTTTCTATAAGTAATGATAACATAGAACAAAGATGGATTTAGAAAAATAATAAATATTGACTTTCTGTTAACTTCGTTTTAAAAGTAAATGTTGGAAAAGAAATAAATCAGTTTTGAGTATTGAGATAGTAATATTTGATTATATTATAGATAGGAATTAATGATGTGTAGTCACATGTTTACAGGAAGGCATTGGTGCTTTAGTACACCCTGCACAGAGCTTAAAGATTTAAACTTTTGAGTGGATCAAATTCTTATTACGTGTAGGCTCATTCATTATTTTATTTAAATACGATTTTCGTATATAGCACGAATATGAGAAAACACAATTTGTGCATGACATATGAAAAACAATGGGGGTCAAAAACAAGTAGTTTAAATATTTTCCTTATTGATAGAATATAAGGAACAAGAAGGGAAAATTTGTCTAAAATTAATTTGATGTGTTAATTAACAAGAAAAATACAAACTTAGAACATCTTTTATCCACTTGTAGATCAATGAAAAGGCAACACTATTTAAAAAAAAATTAAATGAAGACATTTATAAAAAAAAAAAAAATATTGACTTTATTTTGAAACATTTTATATATATAAAAAAAACAATATTGTCTGGCATAGTAAATACATGACATGAATATATGCATTCTTTCTTGTAAAATATGGTGTGTTTTTTAATGTTGTGTTTAAATGATCTCAAGTGTAAAGGTTTAAAAGGTAGAACAACTTCAAATAAAGAGGTCTTTCTAAAATTCAAAGAATTCTGTTCCTATGCATATACAGTCCAACTTGTATTTAGAGATCACCTGTGGGACAAAGAAAAAGGGGTTGATTAAATACAGATTAATACATGGGCATTTCCATATTGGCCTGGTTATCATCCCGAGACACCCATATTGGCCTGAGACGAAGTCGAGGGCCAATATGGGTCGAGGGATGATAACCAGGCCAATATTGAAATGCCCATGTATTAAACTATTTATTATATACTTCTGACATCTGCAGACGTAAACACCGGAAGTTGTTTATTTTGTCTGAAGCGCACGAGGGGCACCTAATAACCGGTTATTTTCCCGGGCTGTGAAAATATGGACAGTTTACTTCCGGTCATATTGGTCATACAAAAATGCTTTTATTTTAACTAAGTATGTAATAAGGCGAGTTATCTCTTAAAAGAGGTTCCATTCATATGAAATTTCCTGTGAGTGAGAGGACGAGAAAAGGGTGACTGGTTAATAGAGGTGACCACATTGACAGGTTTGACTTTATATCTTCAAAAATAAGTCAACATAAAACCCCCCCCAAAAAAACAAGTCATGATATAGCTGAAATATTGTTGAAAGTGGCATTAAACACCATTACTGATACCCTAACCCCAAAAACAAAAATATAAATGGTACAAACTATGAACCCACATTATATATTTATAAGAACAGGAAAGTGTTTCTATTGGTATTATCTTTGTATAACATTTAGATAATAAGAGGATATTACTAAAATAAACATCCGCACTGATTAAAGACTTCAAAATTTCAATCCATTGAAATATATATATAAATATATAAAAGTTGAACTTTGCTATGCATTTCTACTTTTTTAGTTTCTAAAATTATTTTATTTTATCCTTTTAATTTAATTTAACCTTTTGATATTAATTTCCAGTTGTTGGTTTTTCTTACATAAATAATGTCTTTAATTGTTAATTTCTAATTAAGTTTTACCAGTACAGTGTATATTTTAAAAAGAACCCATTTCATGCCATGGTATGGCTGAAAAATTGCCAAAGATGGCTCTAAGCAACAAAAATATTGCATGATTTTAGATTTCAGTAAGATATTTGTGTGTAGGAAGTAAATTGTATTGTGGTGATATGTGACTAATACCTGTTAATACGTTGTTGTAGATTTAGATGTGGGCAAAATAAATTAACATTGAATCACTCTTGTGGTCTTTTTTACTGTTCTTTTAAATAGAGTTTACATATAAATGAAATTTCATCTACCTTTAAGGAAAGGAGGAATGTTAAAACTTCAAAAAGACAAAATAACTAATACAAAAAAACATCTATAAGGTACCTTGATAAATTGCCATGTCTGTATGAAATAAATCTTGCCTGAGCTATTATTTTGTTCTACTTGTAATATTTCTTATACAACTAATGTTTTATTTTATTGAATGCATTCTGTAATAGTTTTCTTTATAAACCTAATGGAAATAAGTATTGTTTGATAAATTTTGACAGAGGGTACATACAGGGGAAACTGCTATTCCACCAACAGTTTCTCAGAAGATGTAAAAATTTATTGCTAAGACACTTGGACTGTGTAACATCTTTTTCAATTCATTTCTTCCACTTTAATTTGCAATCTATAAAAATATATACAATTTTATCAGTTGATACATGTAAATCAGTTCTTTGTCGAGTTGTTTGATGAAATATCTGAAATATGCCTGCTTCAGTCTATGTTTGTATATAATATCCTAGTTTATAGACAGAGACCTTCCAAGTACATGGTTATTATATATAGAAATTCAGATTTATATACAGTTTATTAGACAATCTAAGTGGGAGTGTTCATATAACACTGCACAAATTACCAGCATGTACAATGTTGACAAGAAATTTGAGATTTATTTTTGATCATGTTGAGCTATTTTTGTCCTATGATGATTTAATAATCTTTAATTAAGGTTTTTGTAAAACAAGATGATTGGAAAACTCTAGTGCTTTGATTTTAGAGGCTATAAAACTTTGTTGCTTTTAATCTACAAACATTTTCAGAATGAATGCAAATAAGTGTAGTTATAAATAGAAATATATAAATTGCATTTTTTTATGCCCCAACATCATAAATACTAGTACATACGTACCTCTTACATCATGTTTATCCAGTTAAGATTTGAAATTTTGGTGGATTTTATTTTATGATTATACAAATCACAGGCAATCCATTTAATTGTTGAAAAAAAATATTGATTAATTTGCTGTTTGTCAGATCTTCTCCCCTTAAAACATTGTATTAAATAAAACAAAACTTGGCAGGAATGGTTCTTTGTTGGTTATCTTAGTTATTTTTTCTTGCAGAACAATCCTCCAGCAAAAACAGGCAGCTGTTGAAAATATGAGTTTTTTTTATTTGAAATTTAAACTTCATTGAGTTGTAAGATAATGAGTTGTTAAACAATATAATCTACATTTTTTTTCAATAAATTTGACCATTTAGATAAATTAAAAAGTCGTCTGTGTCATCACTAAATCAATTGTTAGACTTTGTATAGATGGTACATGGGTGGTTCTATTTCCATATCTGAAAACATAGTGGCTTGTATCACCTTTTATACCCCTAGGCCTACATTGATTACTATGAAAAACCTTAGTGATTCCTGTGGATATAGTGATACAGGCTACTGTGACTGACAAGGTGGTAGCCTTTCATGATTTGTTTTTAAATTCCATAAATAAAAAAATTCAAAATTGACTGTGTAAGAATGTGTCGTTTATTAATTTATACATTTCTTAAAATGGCTGTATCTAATCAACTTGTATATATTGTATTTTTCTGAGGTGACTTCTGTAAATTGTAGTAAGTTATCTCCCTTTCCTTATATTAATTCAATACTGAAACAAATATGGGGACTTAGGCTTTAAGAAAAAAATAGTAATGAATTACATTCCTTCTAAGATTGTGGGTTGGAAGGCAGCAAACTAAATATTTTTTATGGGTTACCTTAGAAGAGCAATTATGTTGATCAATATTTGTACAAAATATGTTCTAGTTTTGTACATAATTATTTTACATTGTATTGGTTGATAAGGATGTCTTTTTACAAAATATGACATAATATTATTTATGATGTTTTTTTTTAATTTTAGGCTGAAAATCTGCTCTTAGATGCAAACATGAATATAAAGATTGCAGATTTTGGTTTTGGCAACTTTTATAAAAAGAATGAACATTTGTCTACATGGTGTGGCAGTCCACCTTATGCAGCCCCTGAAGTTTTTGAAGGCAAACAATACTTGGGGCCTCAAATTGATATATGGGTAAGTTTGTTTATCTAAAAGCTATAAAATCAATAAACAAAACAATTTAAAGCTAAAAAATTCTGGGCATATTGTTTTTCTCTAGAACATGATGTATTTTATTCAGTTGAAAAGTTTACACTTTCTTGTGATAGACAGATAAACTTCTTTGACTTGCTTAATTTGTATGTCCTTCCATCCATTTCTTTAATGACTTATCAGTTGAGAAACATTTGATTTTATAATTAGTTTCTGATACCAGTAAGCATACATGGTTTTATTTAATTCTAGACTTTTATAAAACATTTGACCTATTTCTAGGCTTGACATACATTTGATGTGTTCACAGACCTTTAGCATACATTTTGGTCTGTTTCTATAAATGTATGACATGTACACTACACAGATATATGGTAGCTTTAGTTCAGCTGCTAAGTATCGTATATTAAAGGTAATTAATATTGTAATGATATGTTTTTTCAGAGTTTAGGAGTAGTGCTTTATGTTTTGGTGTGTGGTTCTTTACCATTTGATGGTCAAAGCTTACAGATATTACGTGATAGAGTGCTGTCTGGACGATATAGAATTCCATTCTTTATGTCAACAGGTATAGATAGTGTGATCATTGATAATATTGTGGATTTGATTGATTGATTGGTGTTTAATGCCAACTTCAGCAGTATTTCAGTTTTATTGTGGTGTTATGATAATAATTTTGGGATCATTCCTGCAGTTCCAAACTAACGATACGGTAGTCAATGATTATCTAGTCTTTGCTACTGTTGTAAAACCTTTCGTGTCACAACATACTTGATTTTAACTTTTGCAGATTCTTTGATTGTCAGATCAATGAGAACACACGAAGTGACATGCTGGGCTTATGTAGCATTACTGACCAATAAACATAAACCATCTTTTCTGTCAAGTGAATTTGATATAATTTACAAAAAATTGTGTTGTGCTAGTTTACTTGTGCTATCAGTACATATCAGTCTGTCTGAAGTTGAAAAAACTAATAGGTTTGATTTATGGTGTTTAATGCCACTTTCAATAATATTTCAGTTATTTATATCGTGGTGGGTCAGTTTTATTGGTGGAGGAAACCGGAGAAAACCACAGACCTGTCACAAGTCACAGGCAAAGTAATAAAAAATTTATCTGATACATTTGCCACCTAGGCATTGTGCCAAGTAAAATTTTGAAAATTACAACAAATGAAAATACATATATATTCATATACTGAAGAGAAAGTAATAAACTGTTTAGTCAGCAGTGATAAACAAAACCTATTTTTGAGTCTAAAAAGTCAAATCATAAAGAATATGATGTAATTACACATATTTACAAGAATAACCAGAAAATGTTGTTGCATCTATGACATGATTTTTGACTCGGATGTTGAAAGATATGCACAACACATTATATAGGGATACAAAAAAACTGAATCGAGGGAAAAATAATTCTCTATCATATGACATATCTGGCAGTGGAAAATTACCAGCCAGCACCATTATTGAAAATAAAAATAAACCATTTAATTTATAGGACTTTAAAAAAACAAAAACGGTTGTATTTTCAGATTGTGAAAATTTAATCAGAAGAATGTTAGTGCAAGACCCAAGTAAAAGATTTTCTATCAGTCAAATAAAGAAACATAAATGGATGCAGTCTGAGGAAGGACAGCCTAAATCATCACCACCAAGTCCTATGATGGGCATCAATGCAAAGTTGGGAGAATTTAATGAACAAATACTTAGACTAATGCAAAGTTTAGGTATTGATCAACAGAAGACTAAAGAGGTAGGTATTAATTAGTGTTTGTTAAACAAAAAACACAGGCAGAATCATTTACAAACAACCACATGTGTTTTTGATATCACTGCAAAAATATATATGGCCTTGTTTTCACATTTCCTACCTTCTTCCTTTCTTATTTTGACACTCAGAAAAATACTAAAATTATGTTAAAAGTTGATTACAGTTGACAAATGGACTGCCATGGTCGTGGTCGTATGTTAAAAGTTGATTACAGTT
>MJUT01059659.1:154095-167304 GCA_002080005.1 Gigantidas platifrons
ACGGACGATACCCATTTCTATAGTCCCCTTCGACGAAGCGTCGGGGGACAATTATCAGCTACAGTGATATCAACCTACTATAGGGTCAATTATCAGCTACAGTGATATCAACCTACAATAGGGTCAATTCTCTATTTTCCAGTATATTTCTATAAAGAGGTTTGCAATGCTAAAGAATCTATATTACTACATCCTTTCTTTTTTCACAATACACTTAAAACAAAAGCTTGACCATTAAAATTTTTTAATTTAACTATCTCAAAAAACATTAACCATTAAAAAAATTTAATTTAACTATCTCAAGTGTAGAAATATGATAAACCACTGGAAACAGGAGAAGATTCTGTTTCTACTTTGACCAAAACGTCAAAAATATTTTCAAGTTGTTAATTTCTATCATAAATGACTGTTGAAAGGAAATTGGCAGGAATTCTCTTACAGAAATTTAACCAATGTGGTGATTGAAACTATTACGAAGTGATTAAACATACAAGAATAGAAGAAAATCTATCTTCTCAAAATGGATGAGTTTAAAGACTTTTGAAGTCAAAAGTGTATTTATAAACAATGCTATGTAAACTTTTCCCAGAATGCAATACATAAGTTGGGAGATGACAAAACACAAACCTTTGTCACAAATACTTAGGGAAAGACTTTTTGTTGATTGATGCATAATCCTTAAAACAGAATACATATATATGTGTAATGCTAAAAATGTAACAAAAAATAAATAAAAACATACACAAACGTAAAAAAATAAATAAACAGTAATAACATATCAAGATGAAAATAAAAATAACTCAAAATTTTACAAAAATACAAGATGCAACAATGCTTATCTTATATTTCATATCTAATACAATTATTCCAGATACAGTGGAACCTGTCTAATCCGACACACCAAGGGACCAGGGAAATGTGTTGGATTGTAAAGGATGTCCGAATACTCTGGTTTTATTTTAGTCAGCAGAAATACTTTGGGACCATAAATTTTTGTCGGATGTCACAAGAGGTCAGAAAACTCAGGTGTCAGATTGCACAGGTTTCACTGTAATAGCTGTGAAAGGAAGATATTTTCAGACCCAAATTATAAATAATTACATGTATAATGTAACTATTGCCTGTAAAGGAAAATTCTCAGAATGGAAATTTCTTTTTCTTTGAAGTGAAGAATAGTATAATTTGGTTGCAATCTAAATTTCTTGAAAAAAAAAGTACATTAACATAATTCATAAATTAAACAAGAGGTTCCACGTGACTGTAATACCTCTACTGGTTAATAACTGGCTTCAAATTGCTCCAATTGAAAAAAATGATCAGTACTGATATATTCTACTTAACATATAAAAAAAATATAAATGACATTTTTTAGTTCTTTAAACTTATAGGTTATGCAGTCTTTATTCCATTCTAACTTCAAATGTAGAAATTTTAGTCATTTTAAGAAATTTCTATTTTGAGTATTGACTAAATCCATCCAAGAACCATCCTAATGGTGTGCAATTTGAAAGGAACTGCTATTCCATGCATGTTGGGTATGATATGGTCCAGTGATTTCCGAGGAAAATATTCATTTGTGAAACACGAATAAATACAATGAATAGACAATGAGCACATGATGATAATAGCTACCCAACATTCTCCTATTTTGAAGAGAAGACATGACATCAATGTTTTTAATAGAATGTTATCGTGTCATCTAATAGTGACAATGGCTGTGAGTGGCTGAGTGATTAAGGTTGTTGATTTCTGATCAAAAGCCTTACACCACAGACAAGAGTTGGCAAGTGATGCTCATCTGTAATGGCATCTCTAAAAATTCTATATACGTTCAGAATATGTGATATTTAGGTCTCTTTTAGACCCCTTTTTGGAATAATTTTTAATGGCTCATCAATAAACTATGAAGATGATGATTTTGTATAAATTTTTTTTTAAAAACTCCATTGAAATTAGATGACAGAACAAAATAAAGTGAAAATTATGAGAAATAAAGATGATGATATTAGTAACTAGAGGCTCAGATGAGCCTGTATCGCTCACCTGACATAACTAAGTCCTCTTAAGAATGTCTGCATGCCGAATACATCTAAGTTACTATTCAAATCCCATAGGGTTTTATGTTAAAACTATGTCTGCTCATGGCAGTCATCTTGGATGGAGGTCGTGGTCACCGGACACAATTTTAAAAGTATACTACCCAAGGACCATTCATGCCATGTTTGCTTTAAATTGATTGACTGGTTTCAGAGGAGAAGACTTTTAAACAATTTTCCCATAGGGTCCTATGTTAAAACTATGTCCGCTGATGGCGACCATCTTAGATGGAGGTTGGGTTCACAGGATATACTTTTGAAAGTTGACCACCTAAGGACCATTCATGCCATGTTTGCTTTATATTGACTTGCTGGTTTCAGAGGAGAAGACTTTTAAACATTTTTTCCATAGGGTCCTATGTTAAAACTAAGTCGAGTCATGGCGGCCATCTTGAATTTCCGATCAACAAACGATTCACATGTTTAGTACAGGAACACCCAATGATCATTCCTGTAAAGTTACAATTCAATTGGCTTAGTGGTTTCTAACAAGCAGATTTTTTAAATTTCGACCAATCAGAACACATTATGAGCCCTGGCAGCCATGTTGGATTTCCGATCAGCGCCAAAAACAAAAAACTTGTATATGACCATCTAATGAACATTTCTGCCAAGTTTGGTTCAAATCTGTTGCGTGGTTTCAGAAAAAAAGATGAAAATGTGAAATTCCCATAGGGTCCAATGTGAAACTAAGTCGAGTCATGGTGGCCATCTTGAATCTCCGATCGGCAAATGATTCACAAGTTTAGTACAGGACCACCCAATGATCATTCCTGCAAAGTCACAATTCAATTGGTTTAGTGGTTTCTGACAAGAAGATTTTCAAAGTTTCAACCAATCAGAACACATTATTGGTCCTGGCAGCCATGTTGAATTTCCGATCTATACCAAAAACACAAATCTGGTAGAGGACCATCCAATGAACATTTATGGCAAGTTTGATTGAAATCTGTTCAGCGGTTTCAGAGAAGAAGAGTTAAATGTGAAAAGCTAACGGACGGACGACGGATGCTTACCCATGGCAAAAGCTCACATGGCCTTTGGCCAGGTGAGCTAAAAATGAGAATGAACCATCTATAAACTGTATATCACTGGAATCCATAGATAAAAATGTATCCTTGATTTAGAGAAAAAACTTATTAACATATAAAAATGTAAAAAAAAATCAGTTTGTAATGCTTTAATACAAAAGTCATCAGTATTTTTTAATTTTGTTTAAATATAAAATTAGTTGTTGCAGTTCTAGGAAAACTACAATATGACTCATGAAGAACTATTAACAGTTCATGGCCTCAACATATTTTTGTCTGAAATAAATTTTTGGAATTTTGTGAAATTAGTCTGTTCATTTATCCATCTATCTACTCTTTTTTTTTTAAACAACAGAGAAATTAAATCTCTTTCTACACACCAAAATCTGTCAAAAAAGTTTAAGTTTTGAATCTGATATGAAAGTGCTTGCTGGTGAAAAAAAAAGATGCAGAAAACTGCAATGCAAGTCCCCATACACATTAATTTTCTAGCTGTCTGGACCAATTTTGATACAATTTCTTTAAAATATTTGCTCAAAAAGAGGAAAACTGCTGATCAGAGAGAAACTTTCATCTCTGTTGAATTCATTTTTTTTAAATAATCTCTTTAGTTAATAGAAATTCAATAATGTGTAGCAATGACAAGATAAACTAGAACTGTCCGCATAGCGGGACTAATACCCCCCGCTTCACTCTGACTGTGTCCAAGATTATTGAAAACTAAGTCTACACGGAAAATATATTATTTGTCAAATTATAATGTTTAACACATTCAACAAAAATAAAAACGTCGTAGCATAAAAACTGTAAGAGGAGTTGCACGGACAAACCATGTACCCTTTCAGCCAAATTCACAAATAAAAAAAAATAACTAAGTTCAACAATCTATATTTTTTGGTAAAATTCATGAAAATCAAAATCCTTACAACATGCACATCTTTGATATGAGTACAAATGTTCTGCAATGTAAAAACTTCCTAACTTACAAACTGTAGGAGGAGTTGTGCAGACAAACCATGTACCCTTTTTGTCATATTCACACAAAAATGGCTATGTTCAACAATCTATATTTTTAGTAAAAATGCACAAAAATCAAAATCCTTACCACATGCACATCTTTGATATATGTACAAACAAACCTCAATATAAAAACTTCCTAGCGTAAAAACTGTAGGAGGAGTTGCACGGACAAACCATGTACCCTTTTAGCCAAATTCACCAAAAAAAGACTAAGTTCAGCAATCTATATTTTTGGTAAAAATTCATGAAAATCAAAATCCTTACCACATGCACATCTTTGATGTATGCACAAACGATCTGCATTATAAAAACTTCATAGTGTAAAAACTTTAGGAGGAGTTGCACGGACAAACCATGTACCCTTTTTGCCAAATTCACCAAAAAATGACTAAGTTCAACAATCTATATTTTTGGTAAAAATGCACAAAAATCAAAATCCTTACCACATGCACATCTTTGATATATGTACAAATGATCTGCAAAATAAAAACTTCCTAGCAGAAAAACTGTAGGAGGAGTTGCACGGACAAACCATGTACCCTCTATGCGGACAGACAGACGGACAGACAGACAGGGTGAAACCTATATACCCCCCAAACTTTGTTTGCGGGGGGTATAATTAAAGGTCGACTGTTAATTAATTTGAAGATTTAAGGAATACAATAAAAAAAAAAGAAGATTTGTCGGAAAACAAGTACCTTGTAAAAAGAAGACCTTCATCTTTCCTTATTACTAAAAGAGAACACTGTCTCTAAAAACATACTACAACAATCTTACCAACTTATTCTTCACAAAATCTCTATAATTTAAATTAATTAACACATTGTTAGATTACCTGACAAATTAATATATATGTGTATTAGTCAAACATATAAAATAAATAGGTCTCCATTGGTTATTAATTAATTAAAGGTATGACAAGTTTTCATTGGCTGCAGGTCAGTTAAAGGTACAAGAGACTTATATACACTAATCTACTGTATCTACCTGTAATGAGTGATGAAGTCTGTGTAATGTGTGTTGTTGCTGTAGTTCTGCTTCTTTACCAGGATCACGATTTCCTACAATATTCTGAAATAACATGAAAAAAAAAGATGAATTGGCTGTAAAATGTTTAATAATAATTTGAAAATATAAAGAAAAGAATGAACTTGAAAATATTCTTCCAACTTTATTGTTGGAAGAATATTTTATCTTGACGATACATGTTTGGTTTTTTGTTTTTCCTAGTAATTAAGTTGATTATTATTCTGAAAGCTAAATTTTAAACGACATAATTTAAGTAATGTGGTTTAGTAATTTATTTATATCTTTTTATCAATAATGTACCAGATAGATGAAGTAACAATTCCATGAACTGCCTCATCAAACAAAGCTTCTCATGAAGTAGTTACCAACACACACCTGCCTTACAAATAGATGTCAAAAATGTTCAACAACCTGTAACTTAGTAGAAAATTCTACAAATCTTTTTGCATTTGTATTTTCATCTCGTTTACCATCATCTTTGTGGATTTTTATGTACAACACTATTTTCTTTATTTACATTTCTGTCCTCGTCTAAAATCTCATTTTCTACTGGTGGCATGCCACATCTACTCTGAATCAATTGTTCAATTTGAGCCTCACTAAATTGTTCACTCAGGAATTGACCGCTTGAAGACATAGCTTACTTTTAACTACATAATTTTTTTACTTTATTTGGAAGTACACACTTAAAAGACCTTAGCATACCAAGGGACATAATCCAACTTAAATCTGAATCCTAACTACAAACATTTCATTTGACAAACAATTTTCTATACATTGTGGTATAGTTACTGAACTTTTGTGTTGTGTTGGTACCTTCAACTTTTACATATAAAATTAATATACTTGTAATTCTTGACACTCATGCTGAAGCTGTTTTAGACTAGTTGAACTGTTATTTCTTGAGGACTGTTGTAGAGAAACGGTCTGATTGTAGATCTTTTCTAAATGAGACTGGTATTTGCTGAGATTCGGCAGACCATCACTTGCTCGTCGTACAGGGGAAAATCTCTCGTTTGGTAAATGCAATGAATTAGTTTCTCGTATTGCAGCTGGAGCTGAAAAAAGATTAAAGTTACCATTTATATACACCACAAGCTTATTTTGTGGAAGTCGAAGGAATAAAAGATTCGACTTCAAAATATCCAAGTGTTCAAGTTATCCCAGATAAATTATGTTGAAAGCCACTACGAAAGGACTAAATGTTTAGTTATCAAAGAAAAAGATCTATCCAAGTTCAAAGCAATGAAGATTGACTGAATTTTAATTTCTATATTTACTGAATAATCATTCATGTGTATTACTATTAGTTGTGAGTTCAATTCTTGCTAATGGCGAGGTGTACTCGATACAACTTTATGTGATAAAGCTTGTCAGCGACTTGTGGTTTCCCTGTGGTTGCTGCGGGTACTCCGGTTTCCTCCATCAATTAAACTGACCAACACAATATAACCAAAATATTGTTCAAACAGTCCGCGGATATATGTGTCGCTCTACTAAATCACATAATCTTGATTTCTAGCCAATCAGTCTTTGCTCTTACTCTTTAATGCTGTGGTCTTAACGGAGAAGCAGATATTGCCAACTTCATAGTCTTGAACCCACGATCTACCTCACTAAAGGCAACCACGCTAAGGCCATGCAAAGTTAATTACTTGGTTCTCGGGCCCTTTTTTGTCAAAATTGATGAGGGAGGGCGGCATTTTTTTTTATCCTTTTACTGCTGTAAAAAGTGATGAGGGAGGCATTTTTTCTTCTTTTTTTTTGGGTGAAAAATATGGCAATGTATAAATCTTTTCATTACTTTATTGAAAATTTCAATTTTATTTCTTCCGATGGTGGCAGAAACATCACAAGTGGTTAATTTTTATGGAAACGTCCAATCCGCTGGTCCCAACGTACCATTTTTTTTTTATCTCCATAAACAATTCCAATAAGGTACAAGCTTCGGAGAAGCCCCCTATTATGTTTCCTGGTAAAACTGGCAAACATTTGTGCCGAATTTGCACAGAAACGATTGACATTTTGTCTAAATGTCAAACGGAAACACGTTTTTTATTTATACATTGTCATAACGATGCTTTAAATCTCATTTAAGCATGATGCGTTTTAAAGCGTTTCACCGACCACGCGATATAAGAGAAAAACGGATGCGGTTGTTTTTTCCGTACGGACAGCGCTACCGCATTTAACATTTTTTTTTTTACTATTTTTGCAAAAAAATCGGCAATGCGGCGACGAATTTCCACATGCGGGCAGGCCTGAGAACCAAGAAATTAACTTTGTATGGCCTAACCATAACATCACAGATAAGATTAAAATAAATGGCTAATTTGGTGAACATCTGTTTTTAAGTTAGGTAATAAAATACATTTCTTTTACAAAACCTAAGAAATGCCACTTGAAAATGTCTATTTGTATGTCTTATTAACTTACTAATACCAGGAACTTGTCGTTCTTGGAAGTGACTACCCCTTCGACCAGCACCAGAACGTAAAGGCTGTTGTAAAGACAATTTCCTTTGTAATTCTTCAGGAATCTCTCTCATTGGATTAGACAATGCCAAAGTATGCCTTTTGCTGTGACCCCTGTTTTGTAGGTACCTATTAAAAATAAAACATACAATATTAGGAGAAATATTAAATGTAGAACACCTAATTTTTCTAAAGAAATTTTCACAATTTTTTTCTCCATAGAGATAGTTCATAATAGCTAATGAAACAATTGTAGTTTTTTTTTTAGAAGAAAAGTTTTAAAGAATCTCTTCTCTTCTCAGGGTCATTCTTTCCATGTTTGATTCTACATAGCTGATCTCTGAAAACTGAAATGTGAACCATTTCGATTTATTACCTAATTGTAAAGATTTACATGTTTTATAAAGTATTTGTTATTTTCAACTATTTTTGAGGTTTTGGCTTTCTAGTGTTCTATTGCCTGGCTACCTTTGACCTTTACTGTGATTGGTCAAAGCAATCTCATGAATATTTATTACCAATCTGAAATCTTGTCTAGTCCACACCGGATTACAGTGTATGAAAGCCTTGCAATCTAAAATGATTTAACCCTTTGACTGTGACGTTTCGTGTATAATCGTAGCTTCGTGTGGTACAATTCCTGACGTTATGGCTCTTTCAGCAGAGTGATGTCATATTAACAGCAATGTGATGCTACTTACCGTTTCTTTTTAATTTTGAAGAGGTTCTATATGTGCAATATCTGTATCTGACTTCAAATTGTGCAATCTAATTATAACGTATAATTTGCGTAACTTATTTCTTAAAGAACGTGGACAAAAGTATTCGGACGCTTCCAATATTCCCTATAAATTACGTATAAAACAACAAATTCTCAAAAAATCATCCTGACGTCAGTTCATGTCCGATTTTGATAATTTTTGTATCAATAAAAGAAGTATTAAATATAGTTTTACTCTATAATTTCAAAATAATTTTCTATGATAAACATTTTGAGAATACATAAGTTAAACACAAAATTGAATTAATTTCTTTCGAAACACAATGTAATGATAGTACTTTTGTAGACAAATTATTTATATCTGTGTTTAAATCATGAGGATTTGTAAAACATGCTTCAAAAAGTTATTTCAAAATTATTACTGTAAAACTGTAATCTTTCTGCTTTTGTTGATAAGATAATTATCGAAATCGGATATGAATTGACTTCACGATAATATTTTGAAAAACTGTAGTTTAATATGAAATATATAAGGAAAATGGGAAGTGTCTGAATACTTTTGTCCACTATCTGTATGTCCCTTGTGCAGTCTTAATACAAGCACAGATTACAAATTTTAAGAATCTTCATTTTATTATGAAAAAGATAACTTGTGTTATTTGTTAAAATTGTTAAACAATATTTAAATATTGACAAAAGTATTTTTTTTTAATCTGTCTAAAAAAATTATAATTAGATAATAAAACAGTTATTTAATGGGTGTGTAGGCAATAGATCAAACAATTTTCCCCTCGATATTGGGAAAGACCAAAGTGTTCTATTGCCCTCGGTCGTTGACCTCGGGCAATAGAACACTTTGGTCTTTCCCTATACCTCGGGAAAAATATTTTGATCTATTGCCTGCACTCCCATTAAATAACTGTATACTGTTATACAATTTTGTAGAAGTTGTGTGTAGATCAAAGATTTTTTTGAAGAAATCTTGTGAAGGGAAATATTGAATGAAAAAAAACACATGTCTGGATATCGAGGCAAAATTTAATCTTATATATTTTTGATACAAAAAATGTACATAATGAAATTTAGTTTTATATGTTGTTACATAAGCCTGTATCGCTCGCTCTCTTGGTAGATATTTTGAACTATTGCATATTTCAGATGTGTACCTCATAAAATCTGCATCACATATTAGTACAAACTTAAATCTTCACATCACAGTGATGTTTCATGCCAAATACAATTTCATTACCATTGCTTTCTTAAGAAGAATTTTTAAAATATAATTTTCCTTACTACAACATGCTAAAGTTTGGACACTCATGTCTTGGATCCCAAGACCCTGGGGCTGTTTATCTTTACAAGATTAAATTGTGAAAATTTTACACAGGGAAGGCATATATAGAGATAGCAATGGATCAAATGTATCTTTGGTCCTGTTAAAGCTCCTGTAGAGCTAAAATTGTTTTCTGACATATGTGACCTAACAGCCATTTTATAGATAGAAAAAAATTACCTTTGAACTGCTTCTGGATCTGGTTCCTGGTCTGACCCTTCCTCTTCCTCTACTGTGACAGAGCCATGGAGAGGAGGTGTAGGTAAATGTAAACCAGAAGGTGACAGTGGAGACTGAAAATATTTGTTTAAAAATCAAATAAAAAGATCATTACTGCAATTAGATCTTGTAAGAAAAAGTAAACATAGAAAAATTTAACTTGCATTTACGATAAAAAAAAATTGTTCCACTTTTGAAGATTTGACCTGTGAAAAACATGCTCATATCAAACTTGTTGGGGGAATGAAACTTTCACTTTAACTTCCATCATTGTATTTTGTTACTGGGAAAATATACATCAATATTGTAACAAATGTACATATTTAAAATGTGTATTCAGGATTTGATAGAAATTGAAATTGTGTAAGATGATGTCATAATGGGATGTAAAATTATCAAGATAGGTTACTGTAAATTAAGAGTGAATTTTTTAATGCACATCCAAGAACACTGGCAAAAATGTGAGGTAAACTTATTCTTATTAAATAGGTGAAATATTGGTAAAATATATATAAAGTTCATTAAATTTATACTTTTCCTGTGATTGTTGTAAGAAAAGTAAATATATGTAGGTGGAGAAATATCTGTAAAATATATATGTACATACATGCTCCAATTTTGTTTTAATTTTCATGATTCTTCATGTGAAGTCTAGATTTAGCTAAATGGTTTCTATGATTTTCAACCTTTTGTCATAGATTCTTATGTTAAATGATCCTCTGATAGAAGTTTTATAATATGCAATTTATGGCCAATTCTTTTCATGTAAAAAGAATTTCAAACTCTTATAAATCTTACAGTTGCTAATGCCTCTTGACTTCCAGGACTGCCAGGTAAACTGTTGCCATACATTTGACGATTAAATAAATGAATGTTAGCACCTCCATCTGATGCCCTCCGACCAAGAGCTGTAAAAAAATATATAATATGGAACTGTTAAAACAATCAAATACATATATATACACATATTCAGTGATAACCATCTCCCTGCTTCTACAACTATTTTGATTTTGTAATATTCTTTTGTCTTCAATCTTTTCTAGATAGATGTACTAGCAAAACACATATTGATCAATCTCAGTTTCAACAGAAAATAAAATCTTTACATCCTCAATATAAGCATTTTTAATTTTTTTTAATTTAGTCTTTCAATAACAAATATGAGCTATAAAATAACTGTTCCTTTAACTAAATTTGTGTCAACGTGTATTGCTGAGTAGTCTCTCATGATCATTCACATCTATATCCTTTCTTACTACAACCTATTTCTTTACTTTAATTTGTGTCTAAGTGTACTCCTGGATAGTTTCACATGTTCATTTACATCTATATCATTACTTACTAATCTGAATAGAGCTGACAAAAAGTGATGACATAATCAAGCAGGGGTTAAAAAATCTGCTGGTCTGAGGTCCGGGACCAGCGATTTGTGGGTTCAGACCTAACATTTTCTATTCCTGTAAAGACCGACGGACCAGTTGAAACTGTCCAATTACGGACTTGAATTAAATGGGAGGTGAAAAGTCCGAGTGACAGATGTTACTGCATAATTTTAATCCAACACTGATTGTCTCTTTTAATATTGTTAACATTGGATTACATAATCTGAAATAATTCAATATCGTTTTAGTGCTTTACCAAGTGTGTTTTGTTCTTTATGAACCTCCGCTAATTAACAGAGCACACACCCAGGATGGTTGTAACAGAATAGCTTAAGATCAGTTTTGCACTTTACGGAAGCAGTAATTCTTTCGATAATACTTAAGTGTATTAGTGAAGCAGTTCAAACATAAAAATGGCCACCAGTCATTGACCAGTTTGTTTTTTAATGTTAACGGAGCGGCTCGTGATACTGACAACAATATATTACATAATGAAAAAACACCACAACCAACAAAAGGTCAAAGATATGATAGGCTAACAGAAGAGAACATTTCAAACATTGTGGAAGGAAAAATTTCCTAGAGTTGAGGCAAGTAACTCTGGTGATCTAATCTCGTTGAAATTAAACTTCCGAAGACATTTTCTGCTATATCTCCAGAGATTAGATTTCTGAAGACATTTTCTGCTATATCTCCAGAGATTAGATTTCTGAAGACATTTTCTGCTCTGTATCTTTGTAAGTCTAATCTCAACAAGATTACCGGCGATCATGCTAATGAGAATTATGAAGTAAATATGTGGGGTAAATACTGTAAAATATCCAGAATTTGCAACAAAAAAGCCCCCTAAAAAACAGTGCTTTATCAAAAGGTACAACCAATATGCGAAAATTAACTATTTGATAGCCCAAGACTAAATGAAAAGCAGCATCTGATAAGGTTGCCAACCTAAAATAGCCATTTTAAATAATATAATTATGTCACTAAATTACCACTACTGGGAGGGGTCAACAAATTTTATTTCCTCCATTCCGATATTCAGGACCAGTAGATTCCTGGTGCTCACTGGTTTTGGACCAGTGAACTTTTAGAAAAAAATTTAACCCCTGTCAAGATGACAAAACTTACCTGTACCAAAGAATGAAGGGGGCTGCAGTAAATGTTGCTGTTCACCTACAGGATAACTTTGCATGGCATCATTCTGAACATAAGGTAATGTTTGTGGTAAATTGATATGTGGCAAGAAACTGAATGGCATGAGAAGATTGGGCTGTGGCATTGCAATAATTGGCTGATGATTGGCAAGTTTAACACGAGCATCCTCTGGCACTTCTCCTACACCTACAGTATGTCGTCTCATAGCGAGATACCGGGCAAGGGCCTCTGGTGATGGTTCCTCAGCTTCAGAATCAGAATTCTGGCTGTTACTGTCATCAGACTGTAAGAAAGGCAAATCCATGCTAAATGATCATATTACAGCTGTATTTAATTCAATTTAATCCCTGTGCCGAACAACTTTTTTTTTTTATTCCATTTGTCTTTGGAGGGGTGAAATTGTACTATCTAAAGTTATATGTACCAACTTCAAGCAGTGGTCCAGGCATTTACCATAGTGAACACATTATAGTTTTGAACTTCACCCACATAACAGATTAGCTATATATTTTCGCAAATACAAATGTAACTTGAAATTACACACATGGAAAAAACATGAATTTTCCCCAAATAACAATTGGTTAATTCTAACTAGAACTGTCCGCATAGCGGGACTAATACCCCCCGCTTCACTCTGACTGTGTCCCAAGATTATTGAAAACTAAGTCTACACGGAAAATATATTATTTGTCAAATTATAATGTTTAACACATTCAACAAAAATAAAAACGTCGTAGCATAAAAACTGT
>MJUT01059659.1:198220-225264 GCA_002080005.1 Gigantidas platifrons
CAGAGTTCTTGAAATTTGTCGGTTTTATCGGTTTGGCCGACAAAAAATCGGCATGTCCGACATATTCCACATCTCTGTCGGCCCACTGGACCGGCAAAACATCCGCCGGTATTCTAGGCCGACATTTCCGGTATTTGATTCATCTCCATATCCTAACCGTTTCGCATATTACGCATCCGGAAGTTATCTATTACTTCCGTTTTTCTTAATTTTGAAAGTATGACGACCAGGTGGCCGATTACATTTAGTGCAGGTGCAAAGCCTGGCAAACGAAAAAGAGAGGACATAATCGGAACTAAAGATAGTAAAAAACAATATGAAATTAATCGAGAGCGTCAGTTTTAACAACACTGGCTTGACAAAACACCTTGGCTACGATGCGAAAGGGAATGAAGAAAATCAGAACTCAGTAGAGAGTGATACACAGCTAGAGAATGAGGAAGGCATTGATAGAGAGAGTGATGAAATAAATAGAACGTGAGAGAAAATAAAAATTGAGAATGAATTGGAAAGAGAAAGTGAGAATGATGAAGAGAATAAAAGTAGAGAGAAAATAAAAACTGTAGAAAGTGAAATGAGTAGTGATTCAGAGTGTGAAATGAGTGAAGAAGAAACATTAAGAGCTACATGTATAACTGAATTTGAAATTGAGTATGAATTCAACTAGTTAGTGACATTCTGATGTATTCATACACATAATATTTACACAAACACACATATTGCTATTATAAATTACTGAAAAGTTATTGTTGAATAAAGTTAAAGTTAAATAAAGGCGTTTCTGTATGGACATGAGAAAAAAGTTCGGACTGACAAAGTTCCATTAGTTGTCAGTCCGAATGTCTGACAGCACAATTTTTTTTTCAAGAACTCTGATGTAGCTGAAGAATTGCTGAGTTGGCGTTACACAACAATCACTCACTCGCTCAAATGAAATTTTGATTCAGGTGAGCTTAAAATTGGAATTAATTGAAAAATATCGGAGTATTTCTACTTTAGCCGACCCTAACCCTTACCCTAAGGTAAATGTCATTAAAAAACAGGAAATTAATTAAATATATGACATACTTTATCCTGCTTCCTTTCATTTAATCTAATGGAACCTAAAGAAAACAACTGCAGAAACAAAATATCACATACTTAAGATAGAGATACATCAAAAGGGATACAACCTTAAGTCTGTTAAATCTAATTAATCAACAGGAAAAGAAGCTTCCACCAAAGAACATAATGATATCAAATAACTCCAATGAATCAAAAATCACATCTGAAAACATAAACTTGGAATGTGAAATAAAAGTACACTAGATATTGACCTTGTCTGTAATCAAATACATTATAGACATAAACAAACACTATGGTTTTACTACTGTAGAACATTGTAGCCTTTTTGGTTCCATTTGGTCAAGTTGTTTTAGAAGAAAAGATAGGGTTTGGGTTTAGGGTTATGGTGTTTAATCCCACTTTCAACAATATTTCAGTTATATCATGGCAGGCAGTTTTTTTTATTGGTGGAGGAAATCGGAATACCAGGAGAAAACCACTGACTTGCTGCAAGTCACTGACAAACTTTATCACATAATGCTATATCGAGTACACCCTACCAAGAGCAGGATTCAAACACATAACTTTAATGGTGATAGGTACTGATCGCGCAGGTAGTTGTAAATCCAACTACCATACCATCACGACCATGACGGCCCCTAACACATTATAGACATAAAAAATAAACATGGTTTTACTATTGAAGAATGTCGAGAATTTTTGGTTCCATTTGATCTTGTTGTTTTTGAGGAAAAGATAAAACTACAATGCATGAAAATTTTACAGATGATAACATCTAATTTGTTCCTTTGTGCCAGTTAAGTGTAAAAAGCTATCTAGTAATGGCCAGGAAAATATCAGATGTCAGATACAAATGATACCAGGAAGCTTTATTTGAGAACAATCAATACATGGTTCAATGTAACAATTCAAATGGGCCACTGGTTTTTGAGGTGAAGATTTTCCATATAACTGCTATTCCCTCTGGTAGTTATATAGATTGTCAGACTGATACAGAAACATTGATCTTTTTAAGGACCATCCATATATCATTCGTGCAAAGCTTTGTTTCACATTACCTAGTGGTCTCTATGGAGGTTTAACATGTGAAAAGTTGGCAACAAATTGGCTTTTGACCAGGTCAGCTCTAACACTGTATACATAGCAGAGGACTGAAAATCTCTTAAACATACATAATAACACTCTCATCAACTGCCAACTTCCTTCAGTGCAAATGTAATATTTTCAGCTAACTGAATGAAGAGAAAGTTTGAGTAATTTAGACATTAGGAAATTCAACTTGTTCAACACAAATATTATGTGAATGGTGAAAATACAATTACTGGTACATTGTGTTATAAAAGCATTGAAGGGTACCGCATGACTGAATTGATATTTCAAAATAATTTACAAAAGTTCAAGAATTTCAATTTCAAGGAAGAAAACAAAGTAATCACTATTGATTGTACCATGTTAAAATAAAATGCTTTTAAAATTCATAATTTCCTAGTAAATTGTCAATTTAGATTGTTTGACTTGAGTGTAAATTAACTTGAAAGTCTTCCTCAATAAATGTGTCTAGTGGAATTCCTTGATTGTCTTGGCAAACTTAAACTTTATTCAAGAAATAACCTTAAAAAATGAAATTGACACAACATTGTGTTCACTTAAGGCTGACAATATGATGTAACAATATTGATTTCTGAACTAGAAAGTCATCATCTTATTTGGATGACAAATTTCTATTTTATTTACAGTTGATTGATTTATTTATCTTCAGCATCACAAAATAATTAATTTACTTCCTACCACCTACAACTGACATTTATCAATATTGGACATTCAATTGTTTGTAGAGAAATAAATATGTATTGATTCAACATTAACAACAAGTGTTTTAGAAAACATGCTAAGAAACTGAAATACATTGCAAATCTACTATCACAGAGAAAAGGGTAGGGTTATGGTGTTTAACACCACTTTCAACAATATTTTAGGTATACTGTGGCAGTTACACAGAGGAAGGAGAAAGTCAAGACTACAGACTAGAAGTAACCAAATGCTAATTCATAAATGAGGGGGATATCAGCAGCTGTCTGATTACAAAATCAACATCATGAATTCTAAAGCAATATATGAAATGAATACACATTGTTATAAAGCAATACAAATTTCTTAAACTTATGTATAATGTAAAAGTACACAAATAGTTACAGCATTTGAATTTTTAAGTATTTGGGCTGAAACCTATGTTCCATGAAAAATTGATCAGTATGTCATTATACAATTAATGACTTTTAATGAGGTGGATACAAGGATTTATTAACCCAAGAATATTATATTTACCGAGGCCCCTTAGGGCCGAGGTAAATATATTATTCATGGGTTAATAAATCCTGGTATCCACCGATTTGAAAATCATTAATTGTTTTATTATATGACACATTTTATATGTTGATTTTACCCTTAAAATAAGCTTTTATCACGACGTTTTCTTTGGCTTCGTATGGTGCAAGACGTTGGAATGTTATATTCACCGCGCATTATGTCGCATGAGGTGAATATAACGTTTTATCAAAGAACGTTTCTAGGGACGTCAGCCAATCAGATAACAGAAATATTTATAGTCATATAATAAAATCAGTTATTACTCAATAAAACATGACATTACAAGTACAACACACCTGGTTTCTATCCCAGTGTGACATTACAAGTACAACACACCTGGTTTCTATCCCAGTGTGACATTACAAGTACAACACACCTGGTGTCTATCCCAGTGTGACATTATACAAGTACAACACACCTGGTTTCTATCCCAGTGTGACATTACAAGTACAACACACCTGGTTTCTATCCCAGTGTGACATTATACAAGTACAACACAGCTGGTTTCTATCCCAGTGTGACATTACAAGTACAACACACCTGGTTTCTATCCCAGTGTGACATTACAAGTACAACACACTTGGTTTCTATCCCAGTGTGACATTACAAGTACAACACACCTGGTGTCTATCCCAGTGTGACATTACAAGTACAACACACCTGGTTTCTATCCCAGTGTGACATTACAAGTACAACACACCTGGTTTCTATCCCAGTGTAAGTGGGAAGTTGTGGTGTCTCAGCTTCTCTTTTGATTTGCCTTTGTGCTTGAGCTGTTATTGTTCTATCTAGATGTTCCGTTGTATCAACCATCTTGGATTTCAATACAAAATCAAAGCTTTCAAGGCTGCATCACAATGTTATATGTTAACAATTCAAAAAAAGGAGTTTACAAATAAGAACTTTCTGTCAACTGAACCAACTGGATTTTTCTCATGTAAAATGGTGACTAATCTTAGAAAGTCTTATTGTCTTTTACAAATTTTTCGGAAAAACTGACATTCTTATCTTATCTTATCTAAGACACAAGACCACAATTATCAAATCTGCAACATAATAAAGCAACGGGTCCCTATTATACCTTAACTTACTCCATTAAAGGAATAAGGTTTCCTTTTGCAAAAAATTCAATTAGCAAGAATTAATATAGAGGTAAATGATCATGAACGATTGCCAACTAATTAAAATAAGGGAACAGTGTTTTTATTGCTGTTCTACATATAAGTCACAGTAGGGTCTTCAACAATGTCGTAAAATGAGTCTGCCTGTATAACAGCAAGACTCTTTACTTCTATCTTTAAATGCTACATCTGGACATTTTTATCGTTTTGATGTTTAGAATTTTATTTCCAAAATGTGGTGTTATCAACAAGAAAACAAAATACGGGTACATATTCTTACCAATACTGTCATCATTGTGCCCGAAATTACAAAGTTACAAATACAGACAAAGACAACCATAAGGCTCCCATCAGATAAATAAACAGACATGATGAAACTGAATTAATGTTTGAAAGTGGAATTCAAGCTTTTTATCTAATGTAATCCATTCTTTGATTTTTGAAAATAACAAACAAAAACAAAAAAAACATTCAAAGAAAATTCATGTGCAGTTTGATTTCAAATGGTTCTATGACTTCACAGAGAAATATGAAAGTTTGGTTTTTTTAAGATTAAAGAATGATGACAAACACAAAATAATGACAATAGGCTATGTCAACCAGGTGTGCTAAATAAATCAATGTTCTGATATACAGAAGAAATCTGTGTGTAAGTCCAATCTATGTATGAAGTGTGAAAGTCTGGTAATTAGCACTGACTGATACAAGTTGGTTGAAGACAGATCACCGTTTCTGGTAGTGACTACAACATGTTTTTTTTTCATACTTCACTATTGAACACCTAGTTAGTACATCTGTAAGATTATAGTAGAAGATACAAGAAGACAGACAGGAAGAGTTATTGGTCTTTATTGTCACTATCAACAATAATAATAGTCTTATATCACCTTCCAAGGAAACAGCATGGTCAAACATAAGACAGGTGGTCACTGAATACAGGTTTAATTGATATGAAATGCACTGTGAAGGGAAATAAAAATGAAGGTCACATAATACAGGTTATTGTTTAATAGAGGTTTTGAATGTATATTTAACCATGTAGATTTATTCCTGGTTTAAAATTTATGAAGATATATTCCTCGTTAGTTCCTTTATGCTATCCATTTTATTCTCACAAATTTTTACCAATTTCTTTTGTCTAGTTGACATATTTATTTTGTGTAATTTATGTAAAACATCATAATTGTGCACTATTTAACATGGTGAATAAGATTACTGCCCATTTAATATTGATTAATTTATGGCACCTTCTCAAATTATTTTTCACAGGTTTGATATTGACCATGGAGTACATATAACAAAGACATGTCAATATTGAGTGTTCACAACACTCATGAAGAGACTGTAATATCAAACATCAAATCATATATCCATAGGCTGACACAGCATGTATCATTTAATTATAACCTGTTTAAACATTTGTTTCTCATTTTAATGGCAATTTATGTACAGTACAGTTTGAGTTCAATCACCCTTGTATTTCTTTGTCTACAAATTCTGTGATATATTTCTTTTTAAATTTAATTATCATACTGTCCTATGTTAAGCATACCATTTGGTGGCTGACATCTTGTATTTCTGACAAAACAAAATACATGAAAAAATGCAAGAACATGAAGACATTTTTGTTTGGTTCAGTTTTGTTTCATTATGCTTAACGCCACTTTCAACAATATTTCAGTTATATCGTGGCGGTCAGTTTTATTGGTGGAGGATCAGGAGAAAACCACCGACCTGTCTGAAGTTAGTCACTGACAAACGTTATCACATAATGTTGTACAACTCGCCCTGATCGAGATTCGAACTCACATCAGTGGTGATAGGCACCGATTGCATAGGTAGTTGTAAATCCATCTACCATATGATCAGGACCATGACAGGCCCACAATGTTGTTAGCTTGTTAATCCCTCCATATGCCTTTCATAAACTTTTATTAATTCAATCTTCCAAGAAACCTCTGAAGCAAGCAAGCACACAATGTTTTAAAACAAAGTAAATATGAAAGGCATATGGAGAGATAACCAGGTGATCTAAGATCATAGAGTGGTGTTGTGCTACTTATGGCTTGGAGTTGCCTCCTGGGTTTGGTACAGATTTAATGTTACTGAGAAAATAATAAGAACACTTCAATGGATGGGCTTGAATGTATTTTTGCCCAGTAATGCCCACTTTCAGTTATTTTCATATTTTCTTTAAAGTTATTCAAGGCTCTTACCCTCTACAGTTATAAACAACTTACTTACTGAAAGTCATAAAATCAATATCTCATGTTTAATATGATTGATTGATGTTAATGCCAAATTTCACTATTTCAGCTTTATTCACTAGTTAAATATGCAATTGAGAAAAAATATAAAATCATAGACACAGAAAGCATTGTTGTTGTATAGGTATATAGTACACCTGGTTGCTTTCTTTTTAATTTACATTATGATAAAAATAAGACTTTTTTGATGTAGCCGAAAAGTTTCACAACAATTCTAAAAAATTCTCAGTTCTTCTTTAAGAATAAACAAAGGTTTTACCCCCAAAAAAGTATTCTGATATCAACTATTTCTCAAACATAATTGACTTATTCTTATAGCATTGATCGATAACGCGTCATCAATTTGTGGAATGTGTATCACATGATACGCAAATAGGAAAATGTAGTACAAACAATGGCAGCATCCTAGAAAATCTACACGATTTAAAAAATATTTTTAAATATTCAGGCAAAATAAAAATACAAGTGTTCTGTCCAGAAGTGATACGATCCCTTTCTCTTTCAAAAATATCAAGTGGGTAGCATATTTTCCCCTTTTATATCATTCTTTATTCATATAATATATACATGTAGCACACTAGTAACTGCCAAATTCTGTTTTCGTTTCCTGAAATATTCTCTTTTCAAAGAACTAGAAACTAAAATTTTTGTCACTTATTGACAAGCATGTAAGTATATATACATCAAAGGACATATTATTTCATAATCCTTTTGGCAATTTAAGAATATTGCTTCATGCTGTTATTACAATCTCCCGGGAATTTCATACATCATCATGACTTACGAATTTCATACATCATCATGACTTACGGGTAATCCAAACTTCCGATAATTGATTAAATATTTGAGAGGAATTTCCACACACCATAATTTTTTTTTTTATTGATGATAATATATAAGAATTCATATTCTCTTACAAAAAAGAATAAATTACAATACCGATTTTTATTTCGTTAAAAAAAACAATATACGTTTTAGAGATGGAAATCGGCACTTTTTCATGCAATCAAATCACGACAATATTTTGTCATACCTGAAACGGTGTATATGTTGCTGGTACTGGGTCCGGGTGTTGATCCGTAGGACCTTGCCCTCCTACAAAATGTTTGGAACAAATATACGTCCATCGTGTGACTTTTTCCACCGTAAAAAGTTCACGACCACATGCCCGAATCCAACGTTAACATTTATCCTTTGGTTTCGCTTTGGTTTGGGAAACGGGATCCAAAAGACACCTTTCATGTGTTCATATCTGAATATCTACAGTATGTTGCCAAAAGTATTGCAACATATAAAAAAATCCCTATATAATCAACCAAAACCATATTTTTTCAAAAAAATATTGTGAAGTCATTTCTGGAGAGATTTTAACAAATTTTACACCAAAACATTCAGAATTGTTTATATTTTGATTGTTTATTTGCTCATTATGTTTATATGAGTGGTTTTTATTTGTACATAATATAAACAGGATTGTTAATTTTTAGGGTTTATTTTTAGCTGAAATATATAGGAAAATCAAAGTAAATTTTTATTTGTAATGGTTAAATGTGTACTATGCATGTTTCGTAGGAACAGTGTTTTGTAGCGTCGTGGGATTTCTTTTTTTTTTCCCGACAAAGTTCTGTTTTTCACTCAATTCTGCATTATCGCCATTGAAATATGTAGTACAGACTGGCATTGTTTGTACTACATTCTGAAACCGAGTCTGAGAGATAATTAGGGGAATCTATTTTTAGCACTTATCAGTAACTGTCGATCTCTGCTATACTATAAATTTACTGACAGTGTTGAAGAATAAATTTGCTTGAGCGCATACAAGCATGTAGAACCTTTCGTCAAACCATCAGCCGATTGTAACCTTGCTACAACTCAAGTAAAAACCTGAAATATTTAGTGCAGTATTATCTAATGCAATTTTTTTTTAGAGAAAAATCAAAGCAGCACTACTTTTCATTGCACCTCAATTACTTTGCCACTGCAAGGCATTATGAAGGGAGGAAACCGGAGAACCCTGATAAAACCACCGATCTGTGGCAAGTCACTGACAAACTTCATTATGCAGGTATTATTAACATTTTGTATACCATTAATTTTAGATAATATATTATTTTCACGCTTCAAGACATTTTCCAGTTTCCACCTCACTTCCCAATATTATATATCAATGATGTCATAATTTCTATATTTAGAACAATCTTCAGTGAAGGGAGATAATTCAGAAGTGGTCAGGTAAGAAGACAACAACATACCATAATATCAGAATGTCCATATACTTGTCAATGTTAACTGGCTTAGTGGTTATGGATACTGACAGGACACTGCAGACCAGAGATGATAAATATGAGATGAATACATATGACCTTTGGTTAAGTTATGTACAATAGATTTATTTCATATGTTTTAACAGAGTACATGTACACCTACTGTGTCTTTTGATCTAATAATTTATACCTACCATGATGTTAACCATTTTTTTACTGTCTCACCAATCATAATGATAGATATGTATATGTATATATAAATAGTTTTATTGTACAGAGCAAAAAAATATATCCAGTCAAAATGGGTGGTATATATATATTCTATCGTTAATAACTGCAGATATTCACTATATTCGTGTATTGAAACAAATTCCAAACTTTTCTCTTTTCTTTTGTCTTTCTATTTTCACTGTATTTATTTATGTATTGAAACAATACCAGAAGTTTTTTTCTTATTTCTGTCTGTCTCTACTTTACATTTCACTGTATCTTTTAATTTCAAGTCTTAAAACAAATTTAAAACTTTTTTTCTATTTTTGTCTATTCTATTTTCTACCTTTCACTTACAGTTAATACATATATTGTCCAGATGAGCAGGATGGAATATCTCATGGCAATTATTACCATCATTTTTCTTGTATATCTGAACAGATAATTATCTTCATAGTTACCAAAGGGTATATAAAGTTGAACAGTACTAATCAAGAAACTAAAGGCCCAAATGAACATGCATTGATCACCTTATAAAGAAGATTGTATTGCCTATTGCATCATATGATATATTTTGATCTCCCAAAACTTTTAACTTTTAACCACAATACCTTATTGGAGCATGATAGAATCTTCATACAACTTCTGCCTCTGAAAATTTTTGATCCTGAAAACTTAATCCAATGGACCACAAATACCTTCATTGATACATTACAGAATCTTCATACAACTTCATGCCTTATACAATTTTATTTCCATTCTTTGTTCTTATTTAGATTTCTAATTTATAACACAGCCTGTCAACTTTTAATTTTCAGGGTTTGCATCTCATAGACCTGGTGCTTTTCTTTGTGCAAGATTTGATCTCCATTTCACAAGCTCATGATACTTCATGCTAAACACAATAACTTCCTATTCCGATCTTTTTTCTAATACAGCTTACATGTATGTAAAAATTGGGACCCCATACACAATACAGGTCATGGCTTTGGCCCAACAGACTATGGGAATTTCATTTGCTCAAGCTTGAATCTGTTGACTGTTCACCAGAATAATGAGTCATCACTGTATTTCCTTTACTGGTTCTGAAGAAAAGCTTACTCAATACAGTCAATGTTAAACTTTGGACCATCTTTGGCTTAGATCCAAAAGACCCTTGGATCTTTTTTTTCATTTTTACAACATTGAATCTCCATTTCACAAGTTTAGGCCAAACACAAATTAACATTTCCATTTCTGAATAGTAATGGTTCTTCAGAAAATCTTGTACGACAGTTTCAATCTTGACAGCCAATGTGAAACTGCACAATTTGCGAAAAACATTATCTTAATTATGATGACCACCTTGAATAGAGGGGAGATATTAATTTTGAACTAGAGGCTCACAAATTCCAGTATCACTCACATGATTATTATTTTCTATCAACAAGGAAATTATATTTGTAGATTCTGAGAGAGAGAAAAAAATCCCATAGGGTTCTTCGTTAAAAATTAAGTACTGTGATGACAGTCATCTTGGATTTCTGACCTCTATAAAAAATTCCATCTTTGTAAGGGACCATCCAAATGGCCATTCATTTACACTATAGGTTCAATCATCTTTGTTGTTTCTAGTAAAAAGCTAGCCAGTTTATTATTCAAATTCCCAGTGTCCTTTGATAAAACTAAGTCAGTGGTGGCAGTCATCTTGGATTTCTGATCACATAAGAAATATCAACTTTGTAAGTCACCATCTGATGATCATTCATGTACAGTTTAGGTTCAATCATGATTGTAGTTTCTAAGAAAAGGCTAGAAAATTCTTTAGGTGTCTCAAGTTCCAAAATATCTTTATTACTTTAATTAACAAACAAAATACTCACTGTGAATAGCTAATTAATTAAAGGACAGGTTATTAATGGTGGTTATTTCGAAGAGTAGAAATTCACTCACAAAAATAAAACATTGTATTATGTATCCACTGCATCATGTCAAAACCACAAAAAAACATCTGTGACAAGGAAAGCGTTGAACTTTGAAGACAAAGATAAAGGGAATAATCTTTGTGATGATGGGAGGAGCCTAAGAGGTGCTGTGTTGTGGCCAATGAGATGGGCATTAACATTACCCAGATCATTTTTTTTTTTAAAGGTGAGCTTCTCAACGATTTGATAACAATGTACGGAGTAACAGGAAACATCAATGTTGAGTAACCAGCGATGAAAACATTAAACACTAAACTAGTTATCCTGACATTGGTTTCGGGGAGCCATTAAAATTCAAGTTTAAATTTGTTTACTAGATGGTTGATCAATATTAATTTATTTACTTGTACACTGTATGTTATATTCAAATGATAATTTCATCAACAATGAAAAAAATAAATTACATTAGAACACAGACAATATGACAGGAAAAAACAAATAAACAAAACAAAAACATGCAAGATCTTTATTTAAAACAAAGGTGCAATATTTTAAACCACTTCATATAAAGTCACCTGTATATAGTGGTCATTTTATCAATCTCACCCAAGTGACCACTATAGGCAGCATTGACTGTAATTTATTTGCACCTTTGTTGTGATTGTCAGTGAAATGTCTACATTTTAGGGTGTTCTAGCAGCGACAATAGTCAGACAAGAGTGATTTTCTACTTGGTCACCTGGTTATTACTGTAAAAACTGGTACCTTACCTGCAATTTTTATATTAAGACTGGCATCCAGTAGAAGATTTTCTGCTTTCAGATCACGGTGTACAATATGGCGACTGTGACAGTATGATACTGCAGCAATAATCTGTTTAAATTTCTTTCTTGCTTCTTTTTCATTCATTCGACCATGAGCAACTAAATGATCTGTAATAACAAAATTAACTTTGAGAACTGTGCATCTCTGTTTATTTCTTAATCTTCCTACACACAAAATGATTATTAATAAACAACTACAAAGGCATAGGGGTGTAACCATACCACTCTCTCTCGATACAATCCATATATCCTAATACTTAAGTCGCCAGGATATTACTTTATATATAAAGGGCTACACAGAGCAAAACACGATAAGAATGCATCATGTTGACAAGGGAAAGTTAAAAGCAAGTGTGGACACTGTATTTTGCTTCACAGTTTTAAAATTGCAGGATCCATTATATTTTGGACATTTGTCTTGATTTACTATTTCAAATGTGAAATATGCCTTCCAAATATGAACAATTTTGGACTTTGTGTGCCCCTTTCAAAAATAATATAGCAATTCTTTTCAATGGTCCATCAATAAACAATAAAGATGACCATTCTACAAAAAAACAGCATAAATAAGAAAGTTCTAATTTTGGAATCTGCTTTTGTTGGCCCCTTTCACTTGAGTTTGTTTCTGAAACCGTAATAGATAATGGAAATTTGACATACTTCCAGAAGCTCTCGGCACAACCAATTCAAAGAAAAAAACTGCATCAATTTGGGCAAAACATAAAAATTCTATGTACATTCCAAATATGCGAAATTTCGGAATTAGGTCTCCCTTTAGACCCTTTTTGAAATAAAATACAACAAGATGAACTGTGAGCTAATGCTCACTTATGATATCCCCACTCTTTGGCAAACAGGAAGTAGGAATCTGACAGGTCAAAAAACGCTTCCCACGATATGGGGTACCTATATGAAGGTTGTGACCAAATATCAGATTTCTGCCATCAATAGTTGCTGAGAAAAATGCAACGAAAAATGGGCATATACATTTGTATGTTCAATGTGTATAAAAATCAACAAAGTCGGCAAACAGGAAGTAGGAATCTGATGGGTCCAAAAACGCTACCCACAATATGGCATACCTATATGAAGCTTGTGACCAAATATCAGATTTCTGCCATCAATAGTTACTGAGAAAAATGCGGACGGAAGGACGGACAGACAGACGGACAGAGGTAAAACAGTATACCCCCTTCCCCCTCCGGGGAGCGGGGTTATAAAAATGTTTTTATGGTCAATCAATAACCTTTTGAGAAGATAATTTTGCCAAAAAACTGCATTAAATTGGATAATAAATAAACTAGAGGCTCAGTGGGCTGAGCCTGTGTCGCTCACCTTTCATTTTGCTTTGAGGAAACTTAATACAGAACCTTCCATACATGTAGATGCTTCCTACTACAATTCGGTTCATATGGCTAAACAGTTTCAAAGGAGAAGATTTTCTAGAAATTGACCAATCAGAAACAAGAATTGCATGTTTGTTAACTGATCGGGACGAAATGAGCAATCTTCATAGAGGACATTCCATAGATGCTTCCTAGCAAGATTCGGTGGTAGCCATATTTGTTAACCGATCGGGACGAAATGAGCAATCTTCATAGAGGACATTCCATAGATGCTTCCTACCAAGTTTCGGTTCATTTGGCCAAGCGGTTTCAGAGGAGAAGATTTTTAAAAATCGGTCAATCAGAAACAATTGCCTGTGGCGGCCATGTTTGGTAATGGATCATGACAAATTGTGGCACTCTTTAGAGAGGACCTTCCATAGATGCTTCCTTCCAAGTTTCAGTTCATTTGGCTGAGAATTTTCAGAGGAGAAGATAAAATGTGAAAAGTAAACGGACGACAGACGACGGACACCAAGTGACGGCAAAAGCTCATATTGCCTTTGGCAAGGTTTGCTAAAAAGAATATTAAATTAAAATGCGAGTACCTACTTGTAATGTATAGAATAAACATGTTACACTATATCAGCATTAGTTAATTTCTAAGGGAGCTAATGGCAGGAGTTATCTTTCTTTTAACAGAGGAGAAGATTTTTTAGAAATCAACCACAGAGAAGATTTTTTAGAAATCAACCAATCAGAAAAAAGAATTGCCTGTGGCGGCCATGTTTGTAAACCGATCGGGACAAAATGAGCAATCTTGATAGAGGACCTTCCATAGATGCTTCCTACCAAGTTTTGGTTCATTTGGCCAAGCGGTTTCAGAGAAGATTTTTAAAAATCGACCAATCAGAAACAAGAATTGCCTATGGTGGCCATGTCTGTAAATGAATCGGGACAAAATTAGCAATCTTTATAGAGGACCTTCCACAGATGCTCCCTACCAAGTTTCGGTTCATTTGGCCATGCGGTTTCAGTGGAGAAGATTAAAATGTGAAAAGTTAAGGGACGACGGACACCAAGTGATGGCAAAAGCTCACGTTGCCTTTGGCAAGATGAGCTAAAAAGTATAAAATTTTCCCCCTTTTATGTCAAAATTGGTAACAGATACATAATAACGCCATTGATTTTTCTGAAAGGGATTTTTCTACAGAATTAATTTTAAAAAAAACATCAAAATCAGATAAAACTAGAACTGTCCGCATAGCGGGACTAATACCCCCCGCTTCACTCTGACTGTGTCCAAGATTGTTGAAAACTAAGTCTACACGGAAAATATATTATTTGTCAAATTATAATGTTTAACACATTCAACAAAAATAAAAACGTCGTAGCATAAAAACTGTAAGAGGAGTTGCACGGACAAACCATGTACCCTTTCAGCCAAATTGACAAATAAAAAAAAATAACTAAGTTCAACAATCTATATTTTTTGGTAAAATTCATGAAAATCAAAATCCTTACAACATGCACATCTTTGATATGAGTACAAATGTTCTGCAATGTAAAAACTTCCTAACTTACAAACTGTAGGAGGAGTTGCACAGACAAACCATGTACCCTTTTTGCCATATTCACACAAAAATGGCTAAGCTCAACAATCTATATTTTTAGTAAAAATGAACAAAAATCAAAATCCTTACCACATGCACATCTTTGATATATGTACAAACAATCTACAATATAAAAACTTCCTAGCGTAAAAACTGTAGGAGGAGTTGCGCAGACAAACCATGTACCCTTTTAGCCAAATTCACCAAAAAAAGACTAAGTTCAGTAATCTATATTTTTGGTAAAAATTCATGAAAATCAAAATCCTTACCACATGCACATCTTTGATATATGTACAAATGATCTGCAAAATGAAAACTTCCTAGCGTAAAAACTTTGTTAGGAGGAGTTGCACCGACAAACCATGTACCCTTTTAGCCAAATTCACCAAAAAAAGACTAAGTTCAGTAATCTATATTTTTGGTAAAAATTCATGAAAATCAAAATCCTTACCACATGCACATCTTTGATATATGTACAAATGATCTGCAAAATGAAAACTTCCTAGCGTAAAAACTTTAGGAGGAGTTGCACCGACAAACCATGTACCCTTTTTGCCAAATTCACCAAAAAATGACTAAGTTCAACAATCTATATTTTTGGTAAAAATGCACAAAAATCAAAATCTTTACCACATGCGCATCTTTGATATATGTACAAATGATCTGCAAAATAAAAACTTCCTAGCAGAAAAACTGTAGGAGGAGTTGCACGGACAAACCATGTACCCTCTATGCGGACAGACAGACGGACGGACGGACGGACAGACGGACAGACAGACAGACAGACAGTGTGAAACCTATATACCCCCCAAACTTTGTTTGCGGGGGGTAAAAAAATTAAATTCTCCTTGTACAGAAACATTAATTTTTGCACCTCAGGGCCTCTTAGTGGGTAGTGATACAATAGTTGAGATTGTTTAACTCGGAAAACCGAGGTATAAATGATTTGCAACATGAAGCCATGCAATATCACATCTAGGTGGTTGATTATTGCATGGCTCTCTGAGAGTAATAAGACTACAGCCCAATTTTAAAGTGTGCAGTATCTCATCTCTGCATGCATTATTTCACAGTTCTTAGCAGTTGCTTACATTCTGGTATATAAACCATTAAAAGATCAAAGGAAAAGAATGTCTCATGTTACAATTTTGATTATTGTTTGATGTCCTCTTCACAGAAACTTTAGCCTGATTCAATTATGAATGTGTCAAAAAAATGTAGCCTAGCCTCCCCTCTCCCCCCCCCCCCTCTTACAAGACTACACCTTCTGCAATGAAAAAACTTCATAAGAGATATAATTCAGTAGTATTTCACTCAGTGCATCTGAAATCAGTCCTGATATGAAAGGTGGCCTTTGGTGGGAGCAGTCCTCTAAATGAACATTTTGATTTACTGGTCCAAATCAAATACTATAATTTATTTTTATATATTCCAAAATAAAATCTGAAAAATTTGTTTTCATGAACAAAGTTTTACTGGTCTTGGACCGAAGAACAGGTGCTCATCATTAAGACTGTGGGAGGGACCTTATAAGATAGGTTGCCTTTCGTAGGAAGACCTTATAAGAGCAGTGACCCTTGATGGGGATGGTCTTTTAAGAGAAGGACTACTGTTTTATACTCGTTTATTTTAACCATGATTAATTATCCTTCAACTTACCAAATATTTCCCCACCACTAGCATACTCTGTTACTAAATATAGCATACGCTCTGTCTCAATCACCTGTAAAACACAAATAAATACATTACCAAAGCAGTTTAAGAAATATTCAATAATGCATCTTCTCAAACAGAACCTTTCAAACTGTTATTTGTTAACCACATTTTCAGAAACTGGAAATGGAAGAAGAGGGTGAAGTGATGGTATCTGGAGAGAACCACCAAGCTCAAGCAACCAAATTTTTTTTTACATGATACTGAAAGATAAAGCATGTAAAGTGTTATTTTTGCTATTTATCAACATTTACCGTCCCTTAATTTTGAGAGTGGGTGAATGATTATTGTTAAATGCCAAATGAGCAATTTTTTCAGCTATTTCATGGTGAAACAAGTTAATTTTGACGAGATGATTATGAAGATGTCCACTCTGTACATCATCAACAAGTTTAGTTGAATTTTTATAGTGAAACAACAGTCCACAGGTAGACAAGTCACTCCATTTAAGACACATATCATAATTCTGAGCCAACCAGTCATTGCTCTTATTCCTCAATGTTGCATACATAGCTAATTGACCAAGGAATTGCTAAACTGAAATGACCAACACAAGGAGACCAGGGGCGGATCCAGGATTTCAAGTTAGGGGGGACGCACTTAAAAGAATCGTGCCAGGCGGAGCGAGGCGCGATAATTTTTGGGGTATTTCGTATTAAAAAGCACGATTTTACGCAAAAAAAATCTTATTTTTTCCCCCCCTGGATCCGCCCCTGGAGACTATAAATATGTTCCTACAGAGGGCACATCATGATTTTTACGTCACCGTTTCGGTAAACTGATCAGGCAAAATGTATTCATGAGGGGAAATCACCTGAAACAGATCTTCTGTACATTTTTCTTTCATTAAGGGATTCCAGGATATTATATAAATGTTTCTGTTGACCTTCTTTTATATAATAAACATATGTGTAATAGATTGAACTCATTTGCTCATAACAGTCTTGGATCTACCTGTACTAGAAAATGGCTGTACTCTAATATTCAAATACTTTGTACAGCTACTAGGCTGAGCTACACTTCTGTACTCAATAGTAATCTATATAATTACAGTAGGTGAAAATCACAATCAAAGGAGTGCTAAACCAGCAACCATTATAATTATATAAAATTTGTGTATAAAACAAAATAATGATGGAATGTAATTCACACTTTGATACCATCCTTGATTGAAAATAATGGTGGCCTATTTTCACATTTTTGTTTTCATAAAACCCAGATAAAAAAGAAATTGTCTAAATAAAATCAATTTACATGTATGTAACATATGTTTTACGTTCATATTGTTGTCCCATAAAAAATTATATAATACAGTACATATCAGATATTGCTAAACTGTCCTTTAAAAGTCCGTTAGAATTTAGCTTGACAGTATATGATGAATCCAAAGAATCCAAAATACTCTCATTCTTTATACTCTCTCTTTATTAATCATTTAGACATTTTTTCCTTTGATCTCACAGAGGGACATGTTCAGTATCAACAGACTGACCAGGAAACTGAAAAATATCCGTCAGTGTGACGTCAAAAGCATTTACCTGCTACTGATAAAAACAACAGCGTCAGTTTTGAATATCTGGACAAAACATTACCACAAGTATCACAGTTTGTCCTATTTGTGATACTTGTTATAATGTCTGTCTCGACCTTGATACAGTGTGTCCTATCTGTGATACATGTTATAATGTCTTCCTCGACCTTGATACAGTTTGTCCTATCTGTGATACTTGTTATAATGTCTTCCTCGACCTTCATACAGTTTGTCCTATCTGTGATACTTGTTATAATGTCTTCCTCGACCTTCATACAGTTTGTCCTATTTGTGATGCATGTTATAATGTCTTCCTCGACCTTCATACAGTTTGTCCCATCTGTGATACTTGTTATAATGTCTTTCTCGACCTTCATAGTTTGTCCTATCTGTGATACATGTTATAATGTCTTTCTCGACCTTCATACAGTTTGTCCTATCTGTGATACTTGTTATAATGTCTTTCTCGACCTTCATACAGTTTGTCCTATTTGTGATACATGTTATAATGTCTTCCTCGACCTTCATACAGTTTGTTCTATCTGTGATACTTGTTATAATGTCTTTCTCGACCTTGATACAGTTTGTCATATCTGTGATACTTGTTATAATGTCTGTCTCGACCTTCATACAGTTTGCCCTATCTGTGATACATGTTATAATGTCTTTCTCAACCGTAATACAGTTTGTCCTATCTGTGATACTTGTTATAATGTCTTTCTCGATCTTCATACAGTTTCTCCTCTCTGTGATACTTGTTATAATGTCTTTCTCAACCTTCATACCTGTAGTTATTCTATATTTATCTGTCAGAAAATCTCAAAGATGAATAACCACCACAATATAATTGAAATATCGTTGAAACACCATAACCCTAACCCTCAAAGATGAATGTTAACTTACAAATGTAATAAGTATCCAAGTACGAAGAGATATTGAAGTAAAGGGATGGTTTGGATACAATATGTGGATGTTTAAGCATTGGTTTGGATGATATGACACTTAGTATACACCTGATTAAATCTGATAATATGTGGATCTTTAAGCATTGGTTTGGATGATATACATTTTGTAAGACTAAGTATTTACCTGATAAAGTCTGATAATATGTGGATGTTTAAGCATTTTCATTATTTGTATTTCTCTGTATATCTTCTTCAGGTTCTCCTCATCTAGTTGAGTCTTATCAATAATTTTAATAGCTACCTGCAAATACAAAAAAGAAGATGTCTTGTATTCTTATTCTAGGAGGGTCAGACTTTTTTCGAAAATGTGTTAAAATATCTTAAAGTACACACCAATGATCAGATCTCCTGAAGATATTTACAATGGTGTTTAGTTTTTTAAAATCTGTTAAGTGGTTCAAAAGTTATGACAATTTGAAGTTCGGAAAATGATCATGACCACTTATAATTTATAATGACGGCCATTTTGAATTTTATCTGTCTTTACCAAGAAATAGAATATATACAGATTAATACATTGGCATTTCCATATTGGCCTGGTTATCATCCCAAGACACCCATATTGGCCTGAGACGCAGTCGAGGGCCAATATGGGTCGAGGGATGATAACCAGGCCAATATGGAAATGCCCATGAATTAAACTATTTATTATATACTTCCGACATCTGCAGACGTAAACACCGGAAGTTGTTTATTTTGTCTGAAACGCACGAGGGGCACCTAATAACCGGTTATTTTCCTGGGGTGTGAAAATATGGACAGTTTACTTCCGGTCATATTGGTCATACAAAAATTCCTTTATTTTAACTAAGTATGTAATAAAAGAAATTATTTGAAAACAATAATGAAATCTAATGAAACTGTACTTGATAAATGTAGCTTAGACATTGTTCTAAAAGAAATTGCATAGTTGTAGTCTTTGTTTCATCAGCAACATGTGTTTCCAAACACATTTTTAAAATTATTTTTTACCATGCATTTCAATGGGAAAATTGAAAACGGCACCAAAATTTGATAAATTTTACCCATAAAATTGAACGTATAAATAAAAATTTTGAATTTTCTCATCAAACTGTATGAGATTATTAAAACCTAGCCTACTATCCACTACAGAAGAGTTTTACTTTCAGTCTAACTGGTCAGCAACATGTGTTTCAGGGAATAAATAATTTCAAAATAGCGGTGCCATTTCCAAAGTTTCCATTCAATTTTGGTCGCTTCTGTCCAGTTGAAATATAAAAAAATTGTGACATATGAAGAATTTTCTACAAACATGTGCATTATTTATTAATTTCAACATGTCACCTTTTAAATAATTCACTTTAAATAATAGTGTTCTAGTGCATTGTCACTGCAGCTGTCTTCAAATGTAAGACAGAATTACAGAATTTGCCATTGTGTAAATAAAATTGAAAAATGTCTGACCTCCCTACTTATTCCATCAATCTCTATTATTTTACCACACATGTGTACATGTACATGACTATGTCTTAAAATAAAATTGTTTGTTGTTTAGTTACAAATCCCCAAAAAATGTATTGTTGGTTAAATTTTTAAGAAATCAATAAATATTATTTTTATTGTGTTCTTATTTTACACTGGAATTTAGAAATACAAAAATCATAAGTCTGTAAACATCAACATTTGTTTTAATTCATAGGCTCATAAACAAACAATGCACATGTAAAATGTTAATTTACAAACATAACAAAACTACAATGTACTGTCTAACCTGTATTAAGAGGTCACCTTTGGGACAAAGAAAAATTGGCCTTATAAGACAGGTGACCTCTTAAAAGAGGTTCTATTCATATGAAATTTTCTATGACAGGACAAAAAAAAATACCTTTTAATGCAGGTGACTACTTGATAAAGGTGACTGACTGACTGACTGACTGACTGACCAACTGACTGACTGACTGACCAACTGAATGACCGACCGACCGACTGACTGACTGCATGGGTAGGTTTGACTGTACTAGTATTTTTTATCAGATCTTGGTATAATACAAATGAGTGTATACCAGTAGTATACTAGCATACAACAATGTAGTAACCCCCATGTTAAATTCCTGTGGACCTCTGGTTTATTATTCCACATCAACAAGTAAAACAACCTTGTGAATATTACTTGTTCACAAATAAATGTACTTCTACATGATGTACATGGTGTAGCTGTTTACTACATTAAACAATAACATACTATTACATATATATTAATTATTACTTAATTTATCAATTTTCACCTACTTTTCTGTAAAAAACAAATATTGTTATGTTGATATAGGCCATGCATATTAAGAGGTTATCAATAACAAAATCCATCAGAAGGAAGAAAATTCTATGATGCCAGAAAAACCTATATGTTTGAAAAAAATATGACACATTCATTTTCTTGTAGGTTTATAGTGCTTAAAATTTTAACATAATTATAGGAATTTCATAACTGGTTTTTATGTAATTCACTTTGTTTTACACATCTTATAATGAAGGACTACTTGGAATATGGCACTTGTTGACTCTTTCGGTTGATTTTATTAAAAAAAAAAAATCAAAAAAAAAACATTAATTTTTGCACCTTTTATTTGGAAATGGGCAGACAGATAATAACGACGCCATATATCACAATACTATTTTTGCAGTAAAATAAAAAGCCCAGCCAAAAAAAATAAATGGAAATTGAAAATTAAGCTACACGACCCTCACAAGAAACAATAATCCAGATGGGTAAGCAATTCCTGTTCCACTAGGAGCACCCATCGTGCTACTCTTGTAAACGTTATTAGTTAAAACACAAGTAAAGATTTTTTTTTTTTATTTCATCATTTGGAGGCCACTGTTTAATACATAGCTGGGATAAGGAAACCCAAATACCGGTTAACCGTATTAACTTGAAATGTACATCTTGTTAAAGTTTTGGTCCCAGAAAACTAAACTTTTCATATAAATGTATATTATATTGCATCAAGCAAAATATCAATAGAAGTGAAAGTAAGCTCAATAGTAATAATCTTATTTTCATGAATGACTATTAGTCAGAGACAAATAGTATATGCCCAAAGCAGTCTGCCAGATACATACATGCTGACGGAATTAAATTCGGTGAAGTTGACAGATTTCTCAAAGCCATTTCCATTGTGAGTTTCCAGTATTATCAATCATATCCTAATCATGACAAGAGGTTACACGTAGTTATTCTATACAGAACACTCTACAATCTTAAGGTGACAAAACCTTCCATGTTGTTGAATATTGGAATTTTAAGTTGAATTTTTTTTATCCTATATAAAAACAAGTTTCTGTTTATTGGCAATATAATCTTTGAAATCCACCATTTGAAGGTATAAATAATGACATGTATCCTGTAATATGATTTTGAGTACTAATAAAAGGGTCAGGTAAACTTTGGTGTTACTGTCTTGGCACCGGTGTTCGCGCATCCGGTGAGTTCCAGGGTTTTCATTATGATTTTATGTAGCCGATGGAAATTGACATGTTACCGATAAGATTTGGTATGGAAAGGCCTTTAGATCCTAAAAATAGTGAAACAAAATAAATTTTCCACTTGTAATATCAAAAAGGTAACCGATGCAAAATGTGAAATTAACCGATGATTTTCATCGGCAATCGGTTGAAAATGACAACCCTGGAGTTCGTGCATACATATTGTACATGTAAAAATTGCAAAATCATTGAAAAAGTTAAGATGGAGACTACTGGTGTGTGAGGATTAATTCTAATTATATTAAAAGATATCAAATGTTTTCAAATTTGAGCTTATTTTGATGGAATAGGTATAAACTTCAATTTCGAAAACATTCAAAATAAAATCTTTCCTTTATTCATTTTAAGAACCATCCAAAGTATGCATGCGTGACATCATCGGACGTTGCAACATTTGTCAAAAATCGAGGATTGGTTTGTTTACACTTCATTTTCACTGAAATGTTTAAAATTGTAGCGGAATCCGGATAAAGACCATAAAGATAATACTTCAATGTATTTGAGGATGATTTAAATTAATTCAATAAAATTTTGGTAAGCTGTGAAATTAACCACTGAACCCTTAGGTGCACGAACACACCGAACGGCTCTGTATTTTAATTATTGCTGTAATAAAGCTTTTCTGGTATATTTGTCAGGATATAAATTAAAACAATGTACCATGAAACTGTATCCGCTCCATCATCAAAGTGACGACCAAATATGGTGAACCTATAGGTTGTAGAAACTGACCTAAATATCAAAACTTGAAGTAAATTTAACAAAGTCAGCAAACCATGAAAATAAGGTCAAGGTTAGGTGACACAAGCATGACTGACATGAACCCTCCATGATCAATGTATGGACCAAATAAGGTGAGCATAGGTTGTATGGTAATAGAGAAACTGACCTAATCATAAAAACTTCATGTAACTTTAACAAAGTCAATAGCCTGTGAAAATGAGGTCAATGTCAGGTGGCACATGGCATGCCCGACTGATATGTACCCTACATGGTCACTGTATGGACCAAATAAGGTGAGCCTAGATTATACGGTAATAGAGAAACTGACCTAATCATAAAAACTTGATGTAACTTTAACAAAGTCAGTAGCCTGTGAAAATTAGGTCAATGTCAGGTGGCACATGCCCGACTGATATGTACCCTACATGGTCACTGTATGGACCAACTAAGGTGAGCCTAGATTGTACGGTAATAGAGAAAATGACCTAATCATAAAAACTTGATGTAACTTAAACAGTCAGTAGCCCGTGAAAATGAGGTCAATGTCAGGTGGCACATGCCCAACTGATATGAATCCTCCATGGTCACTGTGTGGACCAAATATAGGTAGCCTAGGTTGCATGGTAATGGAGAAACTGACCTAATCACAAAATGTTTACATTGTAAATGCTGACGGGGGGGAAAACAATACCTATTCAGCATGCCCACATGTACAGCTTTTTTCATTTGATTTGTACCCCACCTTCACCAATTTGGGGACACAGGGAATTTTTTAAGGGTTCAGTAATTGTACCCTCAAAGATTTCTGTTAGGGGTAGAATAATATTGGTGCATGGAAAATGGGACATGTGCTAGTGCCTCAACCATATCACTGAATCTGAACAGAACTGTGTGGCTCTTTATATTATTGTCTAATAAAACACTGTGTATATTTTTATCAGGTGGCTATTCCTCAGGAAATATTATCAATTGTTTGTTTATATCAGGTACATGTTTCATATTTTGATCTGACGAATTATCAGAATTGTCACCATCTTTATCTTTGCAGAGATTACCAAAGTCTGTCTCACATTACCAGACATTCAGTCTGGTAAAGACTCCCTTTTCACCAGACCGAACAGAATTTCACAGGACCGGAAAAATATCAAGCTTTTCCTGCAGTGGTTGCTTTCAACCAAGGGCTACCGGTACCGGTTCATGTTTCGATTTGAAACATGAAACATTTGAAACATGGGTCACCTATGTTTCGCATGTTTCGAAAAGCCATTTTTGTTTTAGATGAAAAAAAGCAACAAAACAATTATGTGATTCAGAATCATGTTCAAGATTCACCTGAAAGACATGCGCCCCAGATTACATATTTTACCAGAGATCCTTGTAGGATAAAATTTTGACGAGTCCCAACCAAAACTTCATGAGTCCCACTAGTGCATTCTTTGTTACTTTATCTTTAAATGGTGAGTTCCTATCACAAATGATGACAATAGGACTCACAGACAAGTTGCAATTATCTCTGTTTTACCATGTAATAGCTTATGCGCTGTAAACAGAGATCTTCAAATTCATGAGACTTTTGGTGGACAAAAGGTCCAGCACAATGTTCAGTTCTGGTGGACCTGACTACTTTTTGCCAGACCTAAAGTTTTTGTTTTGAAAACCAACAAACGAAATATATACAGGGAAAAAAGTTTTTTTTTTCAGTATGTAAAGTGTCCAAAAAATACTGCATTCCTATAAGTGGAATTTAGTGAATCATGTCCAGAATAAGAAAAGGAATCTACAAGTAATGTTGTACATTGCACTATGTTATTATGTTCGTCATGAATCAACCAATCCCTCCCCTCCTTCCATTTATTCTGAATGTGCGGTCCGAACGTTTTTCTGTTTCGTAAACACGTTGTTTGTGTTGTTGTTCTACCCACCCCATTCCTTCAGGTTTCCTCTTTTTACCAGGAATTGCCATCACGACGCAGCCATGTTTGTTTAAAATTTATCTCCGACACAGTACTGGACCAATTAGGATTTCCGGTAAACAGTTAGCAATTTGGCAAAAAATACTTTTTCATGTTGATATAGCCTTTTAATTTGAAAATAAAATGGCTATCAATCTAAATGAGAAATTTATTTCATGTTTATGAATAGTGAACGGACACGATAAATCAATTTTCCATTGCCAGATCAGTTCCGAACCGTTACCGATCCCGATATTATGTTCGCATTGTCATGTCCGGTGCAAATCAAACGAAATCGGACCTTTTTGTTGGAAAATTTCTGTCAGACATCAGGTCCACCAGTGATTAACAAATAGCCGGACCTTGTTAAAATCAGCCCCCTCGATCCGACGGTTTTGAACATCTCTGTGTAAACTAATGTAAATTATGAAGAAATATAATAATAGTAAATATTGGTATATAGTACTTTTATCCCTCTTTTAAAAAAATTGGGTGAATAGACCCTGACACCAAGAATATCCAAGTTGTTTACTAACCCAGTAAAATACAATTAGTGTTCGTGTTGTGGGTTCGAGGTCACAAGCTGACAAGTGACTGTGTTCTTCCAGTTCCATACTATACATAATACATTAACTGGTTGTGGACATATGATACATTTGACAATATAAATTACAATATATACTATCAACAGATTCAGAAGTGACATTTGTACGAAATTTAAATTATAATGCCTCTGATTTTCTCAATTAAAATTCAAATTACTGGAACATGTACAGAGGTATACAAGTCAGTGTGAATACAATACAATACTGTACATTCGATACATCTACACAGTCTTCCATCCGATTCAATGGCCATTCGGATGTTCATCACAAATGAAATCAAACAAAATTCGATGTGGATATAGTTCAGTTGTTATAAAATGTGTCCCGTCTTATGTTTGTTGTGTTTACCTTATACAGCTCGTCTTCAAACGGATTTCACGTATGCATGTCATGATCAATGCCCTTTGTTGGATTACGAGTATAAGAGAGTTTGGCGTTTAATTCATGAAATTCACATGGTTTTTGGCTTCGTATTTTTAATGACACGGCGTTATTGTGCAGTCATAGACTTCACTTACCTTTGTTTTAGTAAATATATGAGTAGCTAGTTTGACTACGGCGGAATTTCCCTTTCCAATGGTTCTATCTATTTCATAATAACCGATTCTAACTATTCCCCCATGGGGCTGCGACTTTCCCTTCGCCGTCGCCATTTTGTTTACAATGTGGATCCACGCATGCGTTAAGTCTCCAAAAGCAATACACAACGAAAAGTCACAGATGAGTACACTTCGACAAATGTGACACACTTTAATCAAGGTCGGATATACTTTTGGTGTCGAGACATAAAGGACGAAATATCAATCACTCATATTATACTACAGCAAAATATAATCAAGCCAATCTTATATAAAATCCAGTATAAACACCTCAATTAAAATGTGTTTTTGGAACATTGGAGGATTAAAGTCCAAGAGCAATGACAAAACATCTGACCCCATTTTTTTGAAAGAGATAGAAAAGTATGATCTTGTTTTCCTGACAGAAACACATGTCGGATACAATACAGATATCCACACCATTGGCCCTTTTCATTACCATGGGGTATGCAGATCTATATCAAAGAAAAACAGCCGTCACTTTGGTGGATT
>MJUT01059659.1:247510-265297 GCA_002080005.1 Gigantidas platifrons
TTTTTTTTTTTTTTTTTTTTTATAACAAAATCTATATATTAATGTCTAAAATATATTGCTTGCTTTCCTGGATCAGACACGGGGAGAATCGAAATGCGATTCTTAAGCACCGTCCCCTGGTGTCTCCTCCAGTTAAGCAATCACAGTCCTTCTTTTCATCAAACACATGATGTTTTACTATTTGGGCCGCTTGCTTTGCTGGATCAGACACAGGGAGAATCAACAAACAATTCTTAAGCACCGTCCCCTGGTGTCTCCTCCAGCTAAGTGATCGCATACAAGTAGTCTATTCTTCAACCATATATGATGTACTCTGTTACTATACATTATCCTTGCCTCTACTCGGGTCGCGCTGCCAAACACAACCCACTTGCTATATATAACAGGTTATCATTTAAATAGTTAGAATTGTCTTGTGTATGAACATATGTCTCCATTCTGTATTGTTGTAACTGCATTTAAATTATAAATGTATATTTGTCATTGCCCCTTGAGGGACCTTAATTGGAATAAAATATACGGTATTGGTATTGGTATTGGTATATTTGATTATCAACGATAGAAAACAAGATAGAAACATAAATGATTCGATGAACAGCTCTAGTCTAGGGTACACGAATGATGAGGGCGAGACCGTGCAGTCACTTGAAGTTTCAAAAATAAGGGAACAAAATAAGTACAATTTCGAAAAAATTTGGTCATCTTTCGAAGTTTTTCTTATTTTTCCCCTTTATTTTTGAAACTTCAAGTGACTGTGGTGAGACACAGTTCCACTTGCACCTCGAACCGAATCACGTTGAGTGTGAGTTCTTTCTTTCTTTATTATATTTTATTTCTTGGGAAGGCTTGACTATTCCAATTTCATTTTAGCATAAACATCTAATATTTAGAGAATGCCATTAGTACCTAGTATCACCACTTATATATTGTATGTTCGACTCCCGCTCATGACGACGGATGTCAGTGACTTACGGCAGGATTTTCTCCGGATACTCCAGTTTCCTCCACCAATAAAACTGATCGCCACAAAATAACTGAAATATTGTTAAACATCCTAACCCTGATATTTAGAGAGATCTAAGATTATTAATTAGACCTCTCTCTAATTGAATTGAAGAGCTCTTTCAAAAAATCATCAGGGCCCGGGTGCATGCCCAATGAGTTAGGTCGTTGGATTACCTAACAATTCATGCAAGCCTATCACAAAAATATACGGCGTGGGTTCGCGCCCGACTTTGTAAATTACAAAAAGGTGCACTCGACTCACAGCCGCAAGTGATAAAGATTACCAGTTGCTTGCCCATGGTCGGTGGGTCTCTCCGGGTACTCCGGCTTCTTCCACCAATAAAACTGATTGCCATGATATAGCTGAAATATTGTTGAAAGTGGCGTTAAAACACAAAAAATCAAATGAAATCAAAATTTAAAAATCATAAAGAGAGCTCTTTGATTAATATAAAGATATCTTTATTTAAATTTTTTTATTATAACGCTGTAATTCATTTATCTGGTTATTTTATATACAAGGACAGGAACCGCATCGATGGCGTAATGGTTAGCGTGCTCACATCGAGTGCGGTAGATCGTGGGTTCAAGCGACCGAGGTATTTGTTGCTTCTGTGCTAGGCACGATAAGAAGAAAGCGCAAAGACTGGTTGGCTCGGAATCAGAATAATATGTTCGAGTGGAGCGACATGTTTTCCCGCGGACCGTTGTTTCAGTGAGATAGCACTATTAAAAATCCAACTCAGTGTGTTGGTCTAGTACAAAGCGGACCTCATCATCATCTCATTGAAAATTAACATGTTCTCGCCATGATTTAGCCGAAAAATGGCTGAATTGGCGTTAAACAAATCACCCACTACAAGGACAGGGACAATAACAGCCAGATCAAGTTCAGATTCGGATTCTATCACTTTTTCCGTTCTGGAGTGGTATCCCTTGGTTTGCCAAAAACTTAGGTTTCCTTCAAGCAAATCTTTGAAATTTATACACAATGATGACAACAAAATACAAACGAAGTTCGATTGCGGACAGTAACACCATTTCCGTCCTGGAAATAACACCATTTCCGTTCTGGAAATGTGCTCATTGATTTGCTGAAAAATACTAATTTCTTAGGTTTCTATTTAACAATTTAAGTTTCCATAAAGCAATTAAATCAGTTGGAATTTATACAAAAGGTATACATTAAAAGCAGGACAAGCTTTGATTCGGACCTTACCACATTTTTCATTCTGGAATTATATGATGCCCTTTGATTTGCCAGGGAAAGAAAGCACTTTCTCAGGTTTAAGTTCTGGCTATGCAACACATTTGCCGGGAGCTTGCTAATAAAAAACGTAAATTTACGAAAGACCGTTAAGCGTTTTGCACAATTAAATATAAAACACACACACACATAAAAAAACGACAAAACCAAACATTTATGCAAGGATTCTTATAAGATAAGATAAGATAATTATATTATAGGAATATATGCAACTCCTACTTGTAAATCCCTGGCACAGATCCTTGTTCTAAATTATAATAAACCAACAGTAATTACCAGTTGTATATCAAACTTAGTGGTAAGTCTTCCAGGGAAGACATGTGTCGTCTGCGAACTATTTCGATATCAAAAATATTCTGTATATGAATGGCATGGCGCTCATGCATGTACATTGGTCATGGGGAGAACACTGGATTTGCTTTCTGTCATTGAATTAGCCCCTTGTAAATATAAAAGGGTTTATGTCTATTTCGGTGTTCAGAAGAAGTTAATAACCTATTAAATATCTACAAAGGATATATATATATATATTTTTTTTTTTTTTTTTTTTTTTGTAAATGCCAAGTGGACATTTCCAAATATTATACTCATCAGAGGCATAGATATGTTTAGTACTTATGTACCAATCTAATTTCTGCAAATTGCTTGTTTGTATACTGTTTATTACATTTATGTATTAGAATGTTTTTTGTAATATAAATCACTGTAATGACTCTGCCCCTTGCTGTGACCTTAATTGGACAATAAAATCTTATCTTATCTTATTCCAAGTTCCGTCAAACAGGAAGTGGACATGCGGCAGATTCGAAACTGTCTTACACGATACAGTTCTCCATACTGATGCTCTGTGCCAAATATCAAGAAGCTGGCCTGTGTGGTTCCTGAGAAAAATGTGACAGAAATTATTTTGTGACACCGACGACAACGCAAGACGACGGATAGTGATCCCTATATGTCGTCTCTGCGTAACGCAGGCGACACAATAAGGGTAATAACAATATTACAGAACTCCAAATAATCTTCCAAAGGGAAAGTCAAAACACATAAGTATATAAACAGACAAAATCAGTCAACAACCGGAAAAGTGGAAAAACAGCAACAGATCCAATGAAAGCTGAATTTAAGTAAGGATGTGTGTGTGCTAACATGACCACAGTCGCCTAGCTATATATCGACAACATTATACATACAATATGTCTTGCAATGCTTATTAGAAGTGTATATACATACACTGCTCAAAATACGATTCATTTAGAATTTAACTTTTGATTGCCGATGTAATGTGCTTGACAAATTTTCAACCGAGGCAGTTTCCTCTGTTGCCTCAATGATTACTTTGGATTAGCACAGATGTTTGAAACCTGATGGGATACACATATCTAATAGAGGTTTAGATGCGTTCAAACTTCTAATATCTCGACATTCATCATTCGTCATAAGGCATTTAATGCATACAACCAATCATACTTTGAAGGATCACCCCGGTTTTCAGTGGAGTTCGTGTTACTCGATCTTTAGTTTTATATGTATGTTTTGTAGATCGTTGTTTGTCCTGTTGTACTTTTTCTTTTGGAAATTGTCTTGTCTGTTCTTCTTCGATATACGGATTCTGATTGCCCCTTTGGTATCTTCAAACTCTTCTTTGTTCTAATCACAAAGTAGTTCATATACTTACACTACATATATATTACAACCAAATCTTTTAACTACAAACGTGTGTTGCCATTTCATTGTCGACGACTTAATTCAATTCTAACCACCGACTACACATGTTCTACTTCCCCAATCATATAAAATCACACCGACACGTAATTACATGTACATGTACTGTAGACCTATACATTGCCGACAACGCCGCGTACTGAAACGCAGCAGTAAAGGGACCAGAATATCGTGAGGCGAGACCCATTGTTTGGAAATGATGAAAAGAAAGTTAAACAGTGGTGGTCAACAATTCCCCCAATATCAACTAAACAAATAATCACCTCTCACCTTAACTCACTGAACATAGGGAACCTTGCGACATAGGATATTGGAGATTCGGGTTCTGGCATAAAAATGTGGTCGGATTAAACCAGTTAATGGGATCCCAACCTTCACATCTTGATTACTTCAGAATACATGTAGCTTCTGCAGAAAATATGTCAGACAATGGGCTACACGGGAGAAATGAGATGAGTTTGGTCTGCGAATGATTAGAGTTTAACTTCAGACCGAGAGGTTGTTGGTACACAATAGAATTCAAAGACTTAATGTGCCAATTAACACTGTACTTGGAACATAGATACACTTCTATTTTCAAAGACCAAGATGCTGCAAAATATTTGTGCAAACTTCCCAACATACATGTTGGTTTTCTAGCTTACAATGGTTCTAAATAACACTGTTTGCGTGAGAGAAACATTACATTGACCACTTAATAAGGAAACTTGATATCCACAATTCAATTGACAACCACAAATACACACCAACAACGGTCAAAAAAGGAGAAGTTAGAAGCTGATAAGCATAGATCAGTTTTGTGGGAATTTTTCGACAAAGATGACGAGATTGATCTCTTCTGTCTGTGTTGGACAGACACAAATACAAATACATGAGTGTCGATACATTCCATAAACCGATTCCCCCTCCAAAAAAAAGACACCTAAGGCTATTTGAAGCATTAACACATGATCTTCAGAAGTACCATGGCATTAGCTGCTCAAAAAGTAATATGAATCAGATGTGGAACATACCAAATTCTAAAAATCCATTTTGGGGTCATTTATTCCTGGTCTCTCCCGTTACAATAGTCTTAAAACCGACTTTTCTACCCTTCATAAGTACCATCCCGCACACTATATAAGATTTAAACTAAGTTAAAGGAACTTGTATGAAAAGAAACTTAAACAGTGATGGTTAAAAATTCCACCAATATTAACAAAACGAACCATCACATCTGATCTTAACCCACTGAGCACACTAACGACCACCACATGAAACGCTAGAAAACCAAATCCAGGATTGGGACACACAAAAAATGGAGAGGGGTTAAACCAGTTAATGGGATCACATCACCCCCTTCTTGATAAATGGATCTCCAATGGACAAACAAAGGATAAAAGACTTGACAAATTCTCCTGCACTCAAACAGACCACATGCTTTCACAATTTCTTTGTATGCTCACTGTGTGGATAGAGATGACCAAGATGATTTATATATAAATTTAAATTTTGTTCTGGAAGTTTCGTGTGAAAACGGCCTGTCCGGTGTAAATGTTATTGTAACCAATACCAATACCAATACCAATATTTTATTCCAATTAAGGTCCCTCAAGGGGCAATGACAAATATACATTTATAATTTAAATGCAGTTACAACAATACAGAATGGAGACATATGTTCATACACAAGACAATTCTAACTATTTAAATGATAACCTGTTATATATAGCAAGTGGGCTGTGTTTGACAGCGCGACCCGAATAGAGGCAAGGATAATGTATAGTAACAGAGTACATCATGTATGGTTGAAGAGTGGATTACTTGTATGCGATCACTTAGCTGGAGGAGACACCAGGGGACGGTGCTTAAGAATTGTTTGTTGATTCTCCCTGTGTCTGATCCAGCAAAGCAAGCGGCCCAAATAGTAAAACATCATGTAGAGCATGTTTTACCACTGAAAAATGCATTGTTCCAATGGGATTCGATCCCGGGACCTCTCGCATTGTAAGCCACCGCTCTACCAACTGAGCTAAAGGAGATCTCCACTAACGCAGTTAGCAGAAGTGGTTATGAACCTACTACGGTTCCTATAACCTTAGGTAGGGGAGCGTTCCCGTTACATTATTGCAATTACAATTATGATAGAAATACACAACCGTAGGATTACAATATAGAGTAGGACGACCTCATAATGTTAGCTGCGGAACCGTAGCCCTTTATGGTCCTTTTTTTTTCTTTTCTTTTTTTTTGGCGGACCATAGGGCTACGGATTTTCCCTATACATAAACTTGCGGAATTTGCGACCTTTGACATCATAGTATAATACGCAAATCGGATGCCGGAGAAGTCTTGTTCTGTTACGGCTTTTACATAACTTGTACTTTCGTGAATGGAACCTGTATTTATTGGTTGTAAAAATGCAAGAAGTGTGTATTATATCCGCTTTTTTCAGGAATAAAGTCCGAAAAATGAATAAAAAAAGTCTGATCGGCAAACGAAAGTACAAGTTATGCAAAAGCCGTAACAGAACAATATACAATTTCCGTCGGAAAAACGGAGTTCGTCCACGGTCATGGATTTACGACTCTACCCACTTCTAACTATATAAACTGGTGAATTATAATCTACCTAAAATTGTTAAAGAGTCCTTGCGACCGATGAAGAACACTAGAGTTACTGATGCCTGTGTAACCATGGAGCAAAGGGATCGATGCAAGGGAAGAAAGGAATCATTGGGAAAGGAGACTGGTGCCTTGGATCCAGATGAACATTTTTATGTGATTGCTCTTATGTTGGAGCCACCGGCTTCGTGTTGTGTGCGTTTGTGAGTGTGGGTCATGTATTGAAAATCATTCTGTGAGCCCTGGAAATCTTGTTGTAATCGGTTGATTTTGTACTGTCTTCGTGTCATTACCTCATAATCATATCCGTTATCTCGAGTATGTGTTTTTCATCATTAGTAGTACTTAACGGGTTAAGAAGACGTCATGATGCATTTTAGAATGTTGTCGATGCACACGTTGAAACTTGTGTATGAAAAATTACAACATACAACTTCAACTTCACAAACCCAATTCGGACTTTCCTGCTTTACCTTTTCGGCAAGACCCTGTTTTCACTCAAATATCCATTTCGTACAAGAAGTGTCATCAATGTAAACATGTAACGTGTATAACTAGTTACATCATGTAATGACATAATGTAACTTTATGCGGGGCATATACAGTTTGATGCTGAATGAACTTAGACGTACAATAACATACGGAATAGGCGGCCGTGGGTATTTTCACCGCCGACCACATCCAAAACACAAAAATTAATGAAAATTGCAACTTAGAAGTATCCTCGATGATAATATTAACTATAATAATTATCTAACAATTCAGATACTTTTGTAAGGGATGTTGACCAGACGCCCATCACACAAAAAATACTACCGACAACATTAAAAATACCACCAACCACCAAAATTCGTAATCAAGGAGTGTATTTCTGGACAAAAACGAGTTCAATATGGAAATAAATCTTACTGAATGAAATTTGTAAGTTTACGAACTATTTCCGAAATTATTTACCAATCATTGTCGGGCAATACGCGTACGGCAATTATAAAACAAATTCATCTTTCAGAATTTATATTCGACCTCGTTTAAGGAGTGTATTTCTGGACAAAAACGAGTTCAATATGGAAATAAATCTTACTGAATGAATTTGTATTTAAGAAATATTTTGGAAAGTTTACCAAAGATCTCAGACAAAAACGAGTTGATTCTTTAAGACTAATGTTTTTTTTAATTATATAACTGTTTTCTAATATATTAACCAAGCGTAGGATAGTTTGGCAATCGAAATGGTTCAGACCACTTTCTGCGATCAAATTAGTTATTACATCATACATGTATTTTCGCAAGTACATACTTATGAATAAAACTTCAGTATCGATACGAATTAATTGCTATAAGAATAGAAATGTATACTTTTTATTACTATCCAAGAACTCACAAGGGGTTGATACGTTTTTATTTTATTGTAGTGAAGGTTCACGATAAAAAGAATTCAAAACTTGATTCCAATTCATAAATTTATTTAACAGAAATATATATATACTAGTAAAATCTATGCTTATCAAAATACAAGCCAATCTTTATGTCGTCGTATTTTCCGTCATTTCTTTGATGTGAAATTGTTATATTTTTTTGTTTTTGTTTTCTCTAAAATTTTGTTTGCCTAATGTAAAAACAATACTTTTGTTGTTTAATAGTTAAATAATTAATTATATTGATCACCCGAGATTGGTCTCGATTACTTCCGCGAGCTTCCCTATACCAAGCCATGCAGTGATTATTTGTTGTTTTTGTGCGCAATTTTCTTTTTTGAACATGTAAGAGCTATTATGTCGGGAAATTGTGCCATTAATTTTCATCGTTATCATTTTAATAAGATTTTGGTAGTTTTTCGTGGTTTCGGGGAAATGAAAAAAAATATATCTGTTTCTAGGTCTTTCAGGGATATTCACAGGGCCTCTGAGGGTATTCTTGGGTATTCTTGGGTAAATGTACGGACCGGTATTGAAAGGTGTTTGCCGCATTGAAATTCCATACTTAAAACAATTTTCTGTATTTATATACAAACTATAACTTAAAAGAATCGTAATTTTTCGTTTGAAAAATATGAAAAAAATGTAATTTTTAAATGTGTAAAAAGAATTTAAAGTCTAAAATTTAAATGGTAAAGAAACGCTATGTTAAATTGACAAATCAATTCTTATTTTATTTGAAACCTGCAAAAACAGTATTTATCAAATTTACGAAATTTTCAATTTCAAAATATGAAAAAATGCAATTTTTAGATTTTGCCGTTATACATTCATTGAATAACAAGTCTTGCTTAGAGTTATTGTTATACAAACGTTTTTCCAATTAAGTTTTTTGGAAATAAAATAAATCTTCAGGATTGATTCTGAAAACCGTTTAAAGGCTTTTATAAACTGTTTTTAACAATTATACCTACATGTAACTAACAAAAATCAGGGTTCTAATGATCACAAAAAGTTTTAAAAGTTATTTTTTATTCACATATTCAACATAATTATATTCCGATATTCTGGTGAACATTTTAAATTAATATTTATGGTTTTAAAGAAAGTTCAAAGTGATCGGCGGTACTGACCGCATCTTAGGAATTGCATACTTTTATGATTAGAGTCATTTTTTTTATTCAGATGGGCAAAATCATAATCAAGAAACAATATATAACATCTTTTTTTACTATATCTTGAAAATAAAACAGCATTTGATACATTATTTAGTGGTCGGTGGTGTCTTTTAAGTGGTCGTCGGCGTTGAAAATACCTACCGGAATAGGCTAACTATTATAGGATTGGAACAACGGATACTACTTAGGCAAAATCAACATAAAAGGATACACAAGACACGTTTGTAAATCATTGATTACAAAAAATTGACCGAATTTTGAGTGAGGCAATTGCCTCAATGGTAGTTATGGCCTTGGGGCATCTTGAATGAAGGATAAGGTCACAAGACACTATGATATCATTATGGAAAACAGAGGCCAAGGAATGGCAGTTACTTGTATTTGTGGCTCTGGTGAGCTTGAATATTAGGTGGCACCACAGAGCCCCGTTCATGGCCAGGTGTACTCGATACATTATGTGATAAAGTTTGTCAGTAACTTTCGACAGGTCGGTGTTTTTCTACGGGTACTCCGGTTTCCTCCACCAATAAAACTGACTGCCACAATATAACTAAAATATTGTTGAAAGTGGTGTTAAACACCATAAACCAAACCAAAGCAAACCAAATCAGATTCAAACATCAAGTTGCTATTGTTGTCATGAAGACAAAATGTAATCTTTGACAGGGAAATTGTGAATCTAAATTGGAAATTTAAAGCTAATTGCAAAACTCTAAATTAAGGCTATAAGATAACACTCACAAATACAAACAAAATCATCCTTTTACCTATGATCAAAGGGGCATAACTCTAGAAAGATAAAGTCAGATATACTAACATTTTTTGCTAACATAAAACTTGACCTGTATTTTATCCATATCAATCTATTTTTGTTTAATTGTGTCTACAGACAGACATCCAACAACAGTAACAGTAATCCTAGGTGTAAAAGTGTTTCTGTTGTCATGAGATTAAGGTCATTAAAGTCATCCTACACAACTGATGGTTTGGTGCAGGCAGAAATACCCATGTTGTCCTGCTAATTCCTTTCCACTAGCATCATTCATGTGATGTCACAGACAGTAACATTTACCAGCAGCATCAAACCATCAATAAAATGTCAACTTTTCCCATAGATTTCAAGCTGACGTTGTTCGACAATGAAAGACCCAAACATTGGCCAGTAATTATCCCACAATTTGATGTATGCCAAGATACATAGGGACTAACACCGGGAGAGGTGCAAGATACGAGGGATCAGATTTTACGATCTTGCACCTTTCATAGTGTTTGACTCTTTTTCTCGCCCCTTTCTACCATGTTTCCTTTTTGTAAATAAAAAATTACCTCCCTTTGAACAAATTCTCAGAAAAGGGAGTTCCGGAAAATGCGAAATGTGGGTCAAATAAATTTTGATAGGTATGTATCGCTCTTGTAGTAGCATTTAAGGATACAGTCAATATATTTTATTTTGAAATATATCTAAAATACTACTAAAATACAAGAGGTATATCGATGAATCAACAATATACTTCAGCAATGGAAAACAATTTAGCTTGTCTTACCCAGGTGCATGGGTAAGATAGAAGAATCTTTTACACCTAAATTAACGGACTACTTTATCCAAGGGGTGGGGAAATCTTTTTGCAGTAATAATAAGCTTGCCTGATCTTTTTATTTTTATTTTTATTTAAGTCAGAGTTTTTACTATAGATGTAAGTTTGTTAAGTGAAAAACTCATTCTAAGATTCTCTGAGCCTCTTCTTCATGTTGTCGGCACAAAAACATTAAATTATTTTCGTTTAAGACAGGGTCGTATTCACTCATAACCTAAAATTAAATAATTTCTCCCAAAGAGAATTCACTTCAGCTGAGAAATTCATTGATGTTTATTATCTTCGTTATTAATGTCCTCACGGATAATAGAGATGAATTTTTCTCTCCTGATGACGTCTTGTTTCTCATCAACACAGATCACCTCTACTTCTTTTTCAGAATTTTTTTGTTCTTCAATTTTGAAGCGGGATTTATTTCTCTGAGGAAAGATTCGTTGAACCATTTGATGTGTCTTTATTACAGGATTAAACATAACTTCTGACGGAACCAAACGCTGAAATTTTAACAAGTCTATAGGAATACAGAATGGATTCAATGTAAACAAGGCTGGCTTCTTAGGGATCGTTTCTTTCTGTTTCGTCGTCTCATTATCATTATTTGATGATTCCTTATTAATATTTTCAGTAGATGTCTGTCTAGATAAATTGTTTGGTGTATTATCTGATGAAGTTCCAGGTCGATTTTCCATTTCTTTACATGAATTAACTGTATCGTCTATAGGAGAAGAATTTTCACAATTACCAGACAAAGAGGTGTTATTCAATTTTACTTGAGATGAGTCTGAACTTTGAATTGTTTGTTTTTCTTGACTGCATACATTTTCTGGTGATTTTGACATTTTAGATTTTTTCGTAGGTAAAGGTACCAATGTATTTGGCTTTCTTTTGATTGGTCCACCTTTTCCCTTTCCTTTTGTAGGAGGTGTTTTAGTTGAAGGTGTTGATGTAACGGTACTTAATGAATTGTCCCCTGTACTTGCCAGGGCCCTTTCTTTAATCTGTGATGTGGTAATTTTATTATCTGATGAGGGTCCTACTACAACTATGGATAGGGCTCCTTGATTTGTAGTTGGGCCTCCTGTACTTGTTGAAGGTCCTCCTGTACTTGTTGAAGGACCTCCTGTACTTGTCGAAGGGACTGGTTTACTTGATGTATTTTTGCTGCCATTGTCAAATGTTTGAAAATCTGAATAATCTGAAAGATATAAATAAAAAAAATATTTAATGGATCTCTATAAACATATATGAATTAAATACTTTTCATGAAAGATATCAAAGCCCAACAAATTACAGTTGTATCCAAAGATTATTCCTGTAAATTTTCAATTGAAATGGCCATAATCTTTCTGGAAAGAACCATTATTCTACTTTAGAAGATTTACCAGAGGTTCATTTCAGCATGTATCTATCACTTGACTACTCTGGTTATCAATACCACACGTGTCCCTTTTGAGAGAACATGGTTAATAATAATAATACAAAGTAGTACAATGGAGAATTGAAAGGTCAGAGGGTTTAACCAATGTAACTGAAACGACATAAACTTAATTATTTATAAATTGTTAATTTTGAATTCATGCACTGGAACAAGTAAGGGAGATAATTTTAATGAAGAAAAGAGATAAAAATATTTTAATGCGCAAAATTATTTACTACAAATTACAAAATTGTTGTAGCATTTAGGTTTTAATAACAAATGTAATTGAAACAACTTTAAACTTAATTAAATTAAGGGAGATAATTTTGATGAAGAAAAGAGAAATTAAGTATGTTATTATGCCAAATTGTTCCTTATTAAAAAAATGTTGTAACATCTGGTATCATACTAGAGAGGTATATTTTTATACACTATTTTAGTGTATTATGCATGTATATTGTTCAATAATTGTATTTAACATGTTACTTTAACTATAGTATGATGTTTTTAAAGATGAAAAATAAAATAGTGTATTTTTCTGTACCAGCTACTTGAATACTAGTCTGACAACACTTTACTGCCTACACCTCAAAACTATTTAAAATGACCACTCTTTTTAGTTGTCCCAAGACATTTAGGGTCCAACTTGTCCTGTTTGAAGAAAATCCACCGAAATCAGTCTTAATTAATTTATTGATACAAAACTATTTGTCAGAAACTTAAGATAATTCTGGAAAAATAGAAGTTGCAGAATCAGATGTGGAGGCAAAACAATTTTGCAAGGGGATAATTCAAGGATTATTAGATAAAAGTTGGTTTTATGGAATACAATAGTTCTGAAGAAACTTTTCAAAGATTTCTAATATATTAACCAGTCAGAAGTCAAACAAAGACCTAGGATTTGGGACAAGATTACTAGACACATATAAGGAAAGAGATCATCCAAGGAATATCATATCCAAGTAAAGTTTGATAAATTTGGACAAATAGTTCTTGAGATGAAGATAAAAACGTATTAAGTTAACTGTTAAGGACTGTCAATGGATGAGAAAATCTCACTTAAACTGACGAGCCAAAACCATAATATATAAACAACACAACAAAAATATCATATTTTATTATATGACTTCAAATAATGTCTTTTTCTGATTGGCTGACGTTCCCTAGTAATGATCTTTATAAAACATTATAATTACCTTGTGGTTTTGTTTACCTTGTTGGAATGTTATAATCACCTGGTGTGATGTCATGCCAGGTGAATATAACATTCCAACAAGGTAAACAAAGAAAATTATTATATGATTGAACTTTGTCTAGTTTCTAATTGGCTGAAATCAACTTGAAAAGTAATGCGCTCAAATTAGCTCATAGGTAGTGTGGACTGTAATGTCACCCCAATTTGGGCTAAAAATAGAAATATAGATTCCAGAATTCCACGTTCCAATCAAATTTTACGTCTCTCTGCAACATAGGCCAATCAGGGAGCGTCTTTCATCCTGGGTTCCTTGACGTCATTCTCTATCAGAGAATGCTTGTTGACGTCTGTACATAAAAAAATAATAAAATGGACAATGAATTGTCGTCTGCACGGTTTGCCACAGTGGACGAGGCTGAATTCAGAAGAATCTTGAAAGAAAAAGATTCCAAAAACACGCGTAGAGCAACAAATGTAGCTGTCAAAATATTCCGGACATATTTAAAAGCTAAAAATATGCCGGAAGCGTTTTTTCCCATGTATAATCATATAATAAAACGATCATTGACTTTGGAATAGGTTACTACTGGGATTTATCAACCCTCAAAAAGCAATATTCACCTTGCCTTCGGCTCAGTGAATATAACTTTTTTCAGGTTGATAAATCCCTGTAGCAACCTACAGTTGTATATCAAAGTCAATAATTGTATAATGTCATGATCAAAGCTTATTTTAAGAGTGAAAGAAACATATAAAATGTGTCATATAATAAAACAATTAATGACTTTCAATTCGGTGAATACCAGGATTTATTAACCCAAGAATAATATATTTACCTCGGCCCTAAGGGGCCTCGGTAAATATTATATTCTTGGGTTAATCAATCCTTGTATCCACCTCATTAAAAGTCATTAATTGTATAATATTAAATACTTTCCAATTATTAAAGCCAACATCTTAGTAAAGAAGAAAGAGTGAGTGATTGTTGTTTAATGCCAAGTGAGAAATTTTTCAGCTACATCATGGAGAAAACAAGTTACATTTCAATGATAATATGATAATAAGTGTTACCTAACTTGGGACGAAGTCCAATATTTTTTTTTAAACAATATTAACTTGGATATATGGACCTATAATATTTTTTCAAAGTAGACCGAAGGTGGATCCAGATTTTCTTAAAAGAGGGGACAAATAGGGGGACCCAGACCCAAATCTTCCGTCGTTTCTTAAGTCCCGATGTAGGTACGAAACAACCAGGTTACGAAACGTCCGCATCCAATTTCTGCACAGATTTAACCATGTATTGACTTCCGGTATGTCATTTCCGGTGCATGAAAATTTAGTCATTAGTATATAGAAAAAAATTGCTATTTCTACCATAGTTGGGACTTTGTCCCATATGATGATGATGTCTGCTTTGTACTAGACCAACATGCTTGGTGCTAGCTCACTGAAACCACAGTCCACAGGTAGACATGTTGTTCCACTCGGACAATTTATCCTGATTCCAACCAACCAACCAATCTTGTCTCTAACTCCTCGATGACACATGGTCAGCGGAGATTCCGAGAAGCAGAAAATACTAATCTCATAGTCTACTGCACACAAGGTGAGCACGGTAACCATTGCACCACCAATGCGATAAAAAATAAATAAGAAAGAAAATAGAAATAGACAGAGAACAACACATCATCATTTACAAATCATGAGGTAGAAAATGTCTCACCATTATTGATAGCTTTACGACACCTCTCCACATGGACCATGGTATCATTTAGATCTATTTTACTTGTGAGTAGATCATATTTCTGTAACATAATTTCTTGTTGTTTACTTGTATCATGTGTTCTTATTGTGTCAATCAAACTGTGCATCAGATCTAATACAATGCTACATTCTGAAAAAATTAATTAGAATAAATATTATTACATTTACAAACCATTTACAGAAGAGTTTTAAAATCTAATCATATAAACTGAGGCATATTGATACTCAACATACATATACTCAGTCTTTGCCTTAAATTTGTTCATCTACGAAAACCAAATTTAGAAAATTTTTCTATTTATTCAAACAAATTCTTTCATAATTTTCACTTGTCCAGTTTTACTTGTCCCAGGCTTCTGGCAAGTCGGTTAGCGTGAAGACTGTAAACTTAACCGCTCACTTTCCTGGATTAGTACAGACACTTCAGTAAAAGGTGGCAGGATTAAACTATATTTACACATTGCATTCAAAGAAATTACAAATATACAGTTACATAAAATTTGGTAACATTGTTTATATAAGCACCTTAGATAATAGTATATTTTACATTGGATAACATAAGTAATGAATTAAGTTTTGTAACATATAATATAATTTATATACACAAATATAGTTATATAACATACGTTCTAAATATATGGTTTTATCTTTTTAATATTTCTTTCATTTGTGCATATAATCTGATTGCTGTGTCGCCTGCGTTACGCAGAGGCGACATAAAGGGATCACTATCCGTCGTCGTCGGCGTCACAAAATAATTTCTGTCACATTTTTCTCAGGAACCACACAGGCCAGCTTCTTGATATTTGGCACAGAGCATCAGTATGGAGAACTGTATCGTGTAAGACAGTTTCGAATCTGCCGCATGTCCACTTCCTGTTTGACAGAACTTAGAATATTTTTGAAATAGAAAAAGGTCGCAGGCGACACATGTCTTCCCTGGAAGACTTACCACTAAGTTGTATAGACAAGTATGTTTTATTTCTAAGGGTCTGGTAGGTGTCTAAGTTTATAAAATTTGTTCACACCAGGATATAGCTGAGACATTGTTGAAGTTGGTCTTAAACACCAACCAATCAATCAATCATGCAACATATAATGGAACATAAGTAACACTACACTAATCAAAGCAAAAACATATATAAAATACATAAAATATGCTTAGATAAAATAATAGGTATTTGGTATATTATCTGTTAGAAACAATATAGGGACAAAAGAGAATTTTTTTTTACAGTATTAATGTGATATGATGTATAGTGAACCCTGTCAAACCATAATCGTTTTCTGTAACATCTAAGCCTTAAACGGTAGGACCGTCGTTGGCGTGATTGGATGGTAGTTGGATTTACAACTACTTATGCAATTAGTGCCTATCACCACTAACGGTGTGAGTTTGAATCCCCCTCAGGTGAGGTGTACTCGATACAATATTATGTGATAAATATTTTTGAATGTGGCATTAAATACCATAACCCCCACCCTTAAAAGGTTATCAAAAGCAACTTACTAGTCATTTTTGTTTTGGACAAGATAAACAATTTATAGATAGTTATTTAGTAGTGTTGAACTGCCAAGAAATCAAAGGGTAGGACTTAAAACATTTTATCCTTTGGTTTTTTTCAGCTGCCCAGAAACCAAAGGGTAGGACTTAAAAATCTCTTTTATGCTATGGTTCTGTGGCACCTGTGAAACCAAAGGAAGAACATAAAGTTTATGTTTATTAAACCCAATTATTCTTTGGTTTTTGAACAGCTTAATGAGATAATAGCATTAAACGTCCAAGAAATCAAAGGGTAGGACTTAAAACAAACAAATTATTTTTTCATTTGAGGTTTTATAGGTAAGTGGTTAAAATTATTACCAGTACAATTTATTTTACTGTCAACCATTACTGTTATTGTAAATAGAGTAGAGTAGAAATATATACATTTCATAGAAAATAAAATGATATTCTGGAAAGCAGTAGAAGTAAGTTCACATAAGACTACTCCCTTCCGGATATGTACTGGTCTTTTTTTGTGCTTAAATATTTTAAGGTGTGAGATGGTTGCACATTTTGTTGATATCGGTGGAACTTTTCACCATCACCTTTCAAACTTTGTTTTCATAATTCAAAGATAAATTATATTGTAACATATTCTAATGCAATACCAATTTTTCCCAGGAAAGGTAGATCTTCGCCAGCTAAAATCATTGAAATATATTTATAAATGGAGTCATAATCTGGGATATTGTTACTATCATCACTTTGTGATGGCGTGTCTCTTTCCTCCATGTTTGCTGCTACTGCCATCACCTGTTAACAAATCAAAGCAGGAAATATAAATGCCATAATAAAAACTTTGTAATAATATACATGTATATGGAATAATGTCAGTTATCAAGGTAGAGACAGACATTATCGCTAGTATCTCAGGGAGTCTGATAGGACAGGCTGTGAGAAGGTCGAGACAGACATTATCGCTAGTATAACAGGGAGTATGATAGGACGAGTTGTGAGAAGGTCGAGACAGACATTATCGCTAGTAATAGTGGTATCACATGGAGTATGATAGGATGAGCTGTGAGAAGGTAGAGACAGACATTATCGCTAGTATCACAGGGAGTATGATAGGATGAG
>MJUT01059659.1:265358-320936 GCA_002080005.1 Gigantidas platifrons
ACATTATCGCTAGTATCACAGGGAGTATGATAGGATGAGCTGTGAGAAGGTAGAGACAGACATTATCGCTAGTATCACAGGGAGTATGATAGGATGAGCTGTGAGAAGGTCGAGACAGACATTATCGCTAGTATCACAGGGAGTATGATAGGATGAGCTGTGAGAAGGTCGAGACAGACATTATCGCTAGTATCACAGGGAGTATGATAGGATGAGATGTGTTACTAGTGATAATGTATATTGAGATCTTCAATTCTAACGTTATTGTTTCCATTGGTAACGTCATAATGTGTTTGACATTACAGACTGATAATTTTCAGTATCAGTTCGTCGAGACTGATAATATCACTTGGTGAGATCAATAGAAAAATATATAACTTATCGATAAAAATAATTCTAATGTAGTTGTTTAATATCCCTGGTTTGTGATTGGACAATGCTGTAATTTTCATGGTATCAATTCCACGGTTGAAAATCATGAGGTATTTTAGATGATTGCCGCTTACGTCATCTTGTCAACAATGTAACAATTCCACATGATTACATTTGAATGGAGATAACTGAATTGTATTTGAATATTTCACGGCATCAATTGACAATTTAATGGTGTAAGTTTCACCAATTCCACGGTTGAAATAGCATGAAATATTTTTGTTAATTTTAGCTGATTACCGCTTATGTCATCTTGTCAATAATACGGAAATATACATATATGATGTATGTATGTCTATCCTACACATGATTACATTAGAATGGAGATAACTGTATTGTATTTGAAATTTCACGGCATCAATTGTTGATTTAATGGTCGCAAATATCTGTTTATTTGCAACCATCAAATCTCCAATTGATGCCGTGACATTTTCAAATACAATACAGTTATCTCCAAAGTAACATGTTATGGTAGTTATTTCAATCATTCATTGACAAGCTTCCTAAATATATGATTCAGAAATACACAATCAAACAGACAATTCAGAAATACACAATCAAACAGGCAATAGTGACATCCAAGTAATTTATATTACAGACAAATTTAGTTCATATAGAAAGAGACATATTTTCACTATGATGATTTATGACTTTAATTCAATCTTGAGCAATTTTTTAGCTACATCATGGTGAAAATGAGTTACATTTTGATGAGAAGATGATGATGTCACTTTGTACTAGACCAACATGCTTACTTGGATTTCTATAGCGCTAGCTCAGTAAAATAACAATACACAGGTAGACATGATGCTCCACTCTGACATTATTATCCTGATTCTGAGCTAACCAGGCTTTACTCTTACTCCTTAGTGCTGTGTGCTTAGAGGAGAAACAGCAAATACCTATTCTATAGTCTTGGTTTGACCCGACCGGGGCTACCACACTTGAGACAAGCACTCTAACCACTACATCACTTAATTTCATGAGAGGCACCTTTGATTTTGGTATTCATATTGTGTTTGTCATCAATCCTTATTTTCATTCAACACAAGTAGAATTTTATTTGTATTACAGGGGAAAAAAAGACAGCAACTTTTCACCAAAATATTGCATACATCAAAAGGTCATGATAATTTTCTATTTTTAGATAATGATATTACATGTACCTCAGACAACACTTCACTATGATCCTTTCTTTGAAGGTCAAGGTAATTTCCTATTTTTAGATAATGATATTACATGTACCTCAGACAATATTTCACTATGATCCTTTCTTTGAAGGTCAAGGTAATTTCCTATTTTTAGATAATGATATTACATGTACCTCAGACAACATTTCACTATGATCCTTTCTTTGAAGGTCAAGGTAATTTTCTATTTTTAGATTATGATATTACATGTACCTCAAACAATACTTCACTATAATCCTTCAATGAAGGTAAAGGTAATTTCCTATGTTTAGATTATGATTACATGTACCTCAGACTATTCTTCACCATAATCCTTCATTTGAATGTCAAGGTAATTTTCTATTTTTAGATAATGATATTACATGTACCTCAGATAGTACTTCACTATAATCCTTCATTTCACATGATATCAGATTTGTTGCCAAGGTGGACCATGACTGAAATATATAATTTATTTTTCATATAACAAAAGATTGTTGGTATATCAATTAATGCCATTTTCTTAATACCTCCTAACAATCTCTGGTGTAAAATCCAATGAAACATCAAAATAAAGGATAAAATACAAGTGCTTGCATTTCATTAGTTAGAAATTTAATTTTCTATAAAGGATAATATTATATAGACAATAACAGTGCATTAACTTGACATAAAATCGATATACGGATGAGGCTTAGAATCAGGGAAAAAGCTCAGGAAACCCTTGCATTTTCCCCAATTCGTGCCGAATACGTATATCGAATTTTATGTCAAGTCAATGCACTGTTATTGTCTTTATACTGCAATCATTACTGACATTAATGGATATTACTACCAATATTCAAATTATTTAAAAAGTTAGTTACCCCCAAGAGAACCCAACTGATTTCTAAATGCTATAAACGGTCAGTGACCGTTTATCAGTTGTAAATATACTGTCAACGCATTTTGACTGCTCAAATAGAACGATTGCAGTATAAAATGACATAAACTAACTAGTGACAATATCAAACTCATCTATTACTTTGCTGAAGTGTGACAGCATCAAATTTTGATTACTGTAACTGGTTGTAACTTCAAGTTCAATATATTTCTTTGACAACATTTGAAAAAAAAGTAGATAGATGTACATGTACTAAAAATAAAACTCAGATGTCAAAACAAGTGCACAACACGTTTCTGAAATAACTTTTATTAGGTATGCTCAAAGTGAATGGAGTGTCAAATAATTTAGAAGTGTTTGGGAGCAATAAAACCCAAAGTCCTAAACAGGATATCTAAATACAATTCAACTCTTGATGTTGATTTTGGGTTTGATTTTTATTGTTCTAGATTTGTATTCATGTAAAAAATTACATATTTAATGATTTTTAATTGGATATTACTTTTGATTTATTTGAAATTTAAAATTTTCTCACAACCTACAGATTTTCTTATTTATTTACATGATCATCTTCACTTATTTGAAATTTTAAACTGACCAAATGGGGCAATGTAAACAAAGAACAACATGATTTTTAATATAATTTGTATAAAATTGTAAAAATTAAAACAAGGCATGCACAGTTTGGATATCATAAGATATTGTTAAAATTTAATACAACATACAAATGTTTAAATCATCAAATGTTTGAGGAGGGATGGGTTAACACTATAATATACAAAACAAACCTCTATAGCTTCTTTTGGTCGATTTTCAGCTGAAAAATAAAGATATCACATAAAACAAGGGTTTTATCAATATATTCTACAAACAATTTCTTATATGAATGAACAAATCATTGGTTCATACCAAAGTTCAGAGAAAATACTTAGGGTTAGGGCTATGGTGTTTAATGCCTCTTTCAACAATATTTTTGACAGTTATATCATGGCGGTCAGTTTTATTGGTGGAGGAAACCAGAGTATCCTGAGAAAATCACTGACCTGTCACAAAGGTTATGTCGTAAAGCTTAGTTTTGTTGTTGCTAATGACTAACCACAATATAACATATTCTAAGTTTTGTTGTAGGACTGACAAATCTACAAATGTCACATAACAAATGATCTAAGATACAGATTATGCACCTAGTTTAAAGTTTAAATTAGATACAGATTATGCACCTAGTTTAAAGTTTAAATTTCAGTCAATTCAGGATTCTTTCAGTAATATAAGACATCATGTATAGATGGATGGTTTGTCACATGTAAATTTGAAAGGGGATGACAATATGACACTCATAGCCATGTTTAGTATAAATTAGCTCAGCTGTTTCATGTTGCTCATCATAACTGAATGTATATATACCCGGTAAGCTTTAAATTTAATAATGTAATTTAATATACTGTAATTCCAGTCATAATAATGAATATAAACACAAATTCACTGACAAACTTGATCACATAATGTGTACACCTTGCCCTGATCGAGATTTGAACTCACAACATCAGTGGTGATAGACACTGATTGCATAGGTAATTATAAATCCAACTACCATACGATCATGGCCACGACGGCCCCTTGTATAAATAAAATCAAGACATAAATAAATTTATAAATCTCACCGTAAAGCTTGAGTCTCTCCTCCATCTTGTCTAAATATGCCCGAATCTTAAAAAAAATAAAAGATCTGTCGTAGATTATACAAGAATTTTTTTTTTTTTTTTTTTTGTGTTTTAATGCCACTTTCAACAATATTTCAGCTATATCATGGCGACCAGTTTTAGTGGTGGAGGAAGCCGGAGTACCCGGAGAGAACCACCGACCATGGGCAAGCAACTGGTAAACTTTATCACTTGCGGCTGCGAGTCGAGTGCACCCTTTTTTATACAAGAAAGAATATGTATGTAAATGACAATAAATGAAAAACTACCTAAATCTCTAATCAAAATCAAAAATTAAGGATCAATAATTTCATTGGTATTTACATCTAAGCTGTGTAAATAATGACCACAAATAAAAAAGCACAAAATTTTACAACTTGCACAATGTGTATTAGACAAACATATTACACTTCTTGTAAATTTAATATTAGGAGGTTAGGGGCTATGGTGTTTTACGCCACTTTCAACAATATTTCAGTTACCAGGATATCATGGCGATCAGTTGTAATGGTGGAGGAAACCACAGCAACTGGAGAAAACCATCAACCTGTTGCAAGTTACTAACAAACTATGAAACACAATGTTGTATCAAGTACACCTTGCCATGAGCGGGATTCGAACACATAATCTTAGAGATGATAGGCACTGATTGAATAGGTAGTTCTAAATCTAACTACCATACAATTATGAACACAACCATGATAGGATCAATTTAAACATCAGTCAGCTGTCTAAAATATATATACAGCACACTAACTGAACTGAAAACCAACCATATGTTCTAAAGGTGTAAACATTGAGTTCAACCAGTTTTTTCATGCTTTAGCATATCAAAGTTCACAAAATGGCTAAGATGTATCAGATATAGAAAATTATTCACAATACAGACTATAGTATACAGAGACTATTATGACCCCATTAAAGGTTAATTCAATGTCTGATTGCCATAAAATGAGGAAATTCTATTTAGATTGTCTAAAAATAGAATGCCAAATATTACTGGTAGCTGTAATCTAAATTTGGTTTCAAGCGTTTTGTTGTGTATCAACTCCAATAACAACAAACAACTCCTTATGCTCTATTATATTACTGAATTTTATGTGGTTTTAAGTTAAAGTGGCATTAGCCAAGATTTTGACCAAAAAATTTATATGTTTTGGAAATTGGTAAATAGTTTTAAAGTGATGAAATAAAGGTAAATATTTCACATTAAACAGCTTATCGTACCACTTTTCGCCTTTTGAGAATGAAAATTACCATCGATTTATTATTGCCTTGCAAGCTCATAATTTGACCTTGTTTTCTCCGTATGCAACTGACCTTACTAGTGACAGGTAAAAACAAATAATTTGTATTTTGTCGCTTATTAACTGCAAACTTGCATGGTTCTTTGTCCGTAATTAACGCCGACTAAAAGCAGATTCACAGAAAATAAGAAATAAGTGTATTGTTGTACTGATTTAATGACGATTCGGCAAACTCTGTAAACAATGCCGATAATTAATAAGATGGCGTCCATTTCTTGATTGATCTCAAAACACGAGCTGTTGCACCTTTTTTCCCCGATGCGCATACATTTCATAATATTTATAAGTTACAGAAACACGTTTTATTAAGGCATCAATCATATCTGATAGTTTTTATGGGTAACAAAAATTTACGATTTTGGCAGATAATGCCACTTTAATAAATTTGGTTTGATTATAAAGTTTTGTTTTCAAAATGAAGATTTATGTCAAACTGCATCTATTTTGGATATATGTAGTATACAATGAAATGAAATACACAAATAAAAGTATCATGGTATCAATCCAGAAAAAAAAGATACTATTGACCTACATGTGTGTTAATACTAATACTATCTTGGAATGCAATTGAAAACATTGTAATTGATGTAATGGCGAGAGCAAGTGAAATTTCATTGCCATGATGATGATGGCTACTTTGTACTCCATCCACAAGCTTAGTTGGATTTTCATAGTGCTAGCTCACTGAAACAAGAGTCCGCGGATAAACATGTCATTTCAGTCTTCATACATTATCCCAATTCTGAGTCAACTACTTTGAGTTACTCCTTAAGTGGGGAAGCAACAAATATCAATTTTACAGTTTGATCTGACCGGGCCTCGATCCCACAATTTAACACACTCATGGCATGCAAGCAAACCAGTCTTGGAATACAATGTTCACATCTTTTTGTCCATAAGTACTGTGCCAAATAATGGTAAGCATCATAATGTCATTAATTGAATAATACCACCAAACTGAAATAGTTTTTCAATATTGTTTACATTTTATATTTCAATCTATGCTGAAACCTGTCTTAACTGAGCCTTGCATAAAATGAAATACCGTCTAAACACAATCTAACTAAAATCATATTTCTCACTTACCTCCCTTTAGTGACCTCTCCCATGCTGTGACATATCAGTAAAGAGGAGCAAGTGAGAGACATGATTTTAATTTGTTTGGTATAAACACAACTTTAAATTAATTCCTGATGTAGAAAATCTTTGTTAATTCAACTGCATAAACAAAAACAAATTGTCTATTCTGAACATAAAAAAAGATAGTTTCACAGTATATTATTATTTTTAAACAGACTCTAGGTGTGTTAAAGCTGAGAAATGTATTACCTCTGTAACAGTTTTGGTCACTATTATCTTGGCTATGTTATCAACTTGTTGTGGACTGTATCTGTAATAAAATGTATGGTACAGTATAAATAAATTAATCATCACCATAAAAAAATTAGAACATTTTATTCTATATGTATACATGTAATTACAATAATACCTTAATCAGCTGACTTGACTGAACCAATCAAAACTTTATATGCCTTTAAAATTATCACATTAATTTCTAAACCATATGAACAGAATATGTTGTATTCAATTCCTGCTAAAAATGTTTTGGCCATTTGAAGAAATATCATTATTTCATTTATTAAATCATATAGCATTTATTCTGAAAAGAGGGCAGGACTCTCAGAAAAAATAATAAAAGATGACAACTCAATGAACATCCCAACCATTTTTGGTTAAATGGTCCAGTCAATGGTGTGAGAGGATGAATTATGTGATGCCTTAGTAAAGTCAGTCTGACAGAAGATAAACATCAAAGGGATAAAATAAATTTAAATGTCTTTTGGCCAGGTGAGCTGAAAAAACTAATAAAGACTAATTTGAACCAGTACCTGTATTTTGCTCAATGCAGTGAGTCGTTGATTGTTGTGAGAGCAATTTTCCAGCTATATCACGAAGTCAAGAACAAGTTACATTGCGTTAAGATGATGTCCGCTTTGTAAAAGTTCAATATTCTTAGCTGGATTTTAGTGTTAGCATATTGAAATCACAGCCAGTGGGCAGATATGTCTCCCCACTCAGACACTTTATCCTGTTTCCGAGCAAACCACTATTTGATCAAACTTCTTAATACTATATACATAACAAAGCAGCAGCAAAAATCAATTTGATAGTATTAGGTTAGACACGACCGGGTCTTGAACCTATGATCTGCCGCACTCAAGGCGAGCATGCCAACCATTACACTACTGATATCGTCTTCGCTTTTAAAAATCCAAATCAGCATTATTATTACCATATCTATGATTAAGATACAAAGACAATCATGAAACACAATGTCTTTGGCATTCACAAAGGTAATTATTATGGTATTTAATGCCACTTTCAACAATATTTCAGTTATATTGTGGTGGTCAGTTATATTGTGGTGGTCAGTTTTATTGTGGTGGTCAGTTATATTGTGGTGGTCAGTTTTATTGGTAGAGGAAACTAAGAGTACCCAGAGAAAACCACCGACCTGTCGCAAGTCACTAACAAACTTTATCACATAATGATGGATCTAGAATGCCTCGCCTGGGCAGGATTCCAACTCACAACTTTAGTAGTGATAGGCACTGATTGCATAGGGAGTTATAAATCTACCATACGATCACGACCTGTTAATTATAACGGACGACGGCCCCACACAAATGTAATAAAAGAAGTGTCAAAGTTATATAAATTACTTTAACAAAGCTCTCTGGAGTCTTCTCTATAAATATAGTGTCAATGTTATATAAATTACTTTAACAAAGCTCTCTGGAGTCTTCTCTATAAATATAGTGTCAGAGTTATAAAGATTACTTTAACAAAGCTCTCTGGAGTCTTCTTTATAAATATAGTGTCAGAGTTATAAAGATTACTTTAACAAAGCTCTCTGGAGTCTTCTTTATAAATATAGTGTCAAAGTTATATAAATTACTTTAACAAAGCTCTCTGGAGTCTTCTTTATAAATATAGTGTCAAAGTTATATAAATTACTTTAACAAAGCACTCTGGAGTCTTCTTTATAAATATAGTGTCAGCGCTATAAAGATTACTTTAACAAAGCTCTCTGGAGTTTTCTTTATAAATATAGTGTCAGAGTTATAAAGATTACTTTAACAAAGCTCTCTGGAGTCTTCTTTATAAATATAGTGTCAAAGTTATATAAATTACTTTAACAAAGCTCTCTGGAGTCTTCTTTATAAATATAGTGTCAAAGTTATAAAGATTACTTTAACAAAGCTCTCTGGAGTCTTCTCTTCTCCTTTAATGACCATTTACTGTCATCATGTTCAACTGGTGGAGGTGGTGCTTTCTCTCTTTTAGGTCTTCTTGCAGTCATCTTAAAACTTCAAATATAGAAATCTGTAAATAAACAAAATAAATTTAAAAAAAAAACAAAAAGAAACACATATAAAGAAATACGTCATGAAAGTAGTTCTAATTACTAAGGTACTCATATCTTGTATTATATATATACAAATATGATACAAGATTTTGTATAGTTTTTATCTAATGGTTTAAATCCTATATATCTAAAGAAAATGTATTAGATAAATACAGACAATATCATGCCTCTTTTCATGTCACATTCTATATCAACCAAGGGTTTGACAAGCCTGACAGCTTTAGCTCACGAAGCTGTTTTTGAATTTCTGATTGGAACAAAAATCATACACAATCTAGAGAACCAGAAAATAACATTCATACCAAGTTTTCTTTTTAAAAATTTTCCAAGATTTTGTTAAGATTTACGAGACAATCAACATAATAAAGTTAATATAATTACATTTAGGTGTTTGTTGGATTTTTTTCTTTATACATATTTGTTTGTCTCATCATCTACTAACACACTTCATTGCCTTGGCCTGTCCCAACCCAAGGAAAAAAAAACACTTTGAAATTATTCTTCCTGAAAGGGTACACTAATTTAAGTCGCAATAAAAGAAATTTATTTATATGTTTTAGTTTCAAACAATATCCAGTAAATTTATCTATAATTTTGGGGGTTTTATTCAGGATCTAAGAGCATTAAACCATTATTGACTTATAATTGATGACAAAAACTTCAAACGATATTTTTCTGACTAGGATTGGCTCAAATCATGATAATAGTCATATATCAAGAGTATGTTTGGCAAAAGTGAAATAAAATTGTATTTGACAACAGCACAGACATGACAGACAGAAGAATGTTTCATTTCTTGCGGCTAGTTTAATTATGAAGTTGTACATGCATATCTGTGCTCACTGACCAGAACACCGTACTACAAATCTTAAAATACTAGATAGTAGAAACAATTCTGCCTAAAATTTAATATGTTATGTACATTATACATGGTTGTTTTTGATGTTCAAATCTGAGTAGTGCAGAGATCGCCAGAAATATTGATTAATCAGTCAGATGAAGGCATCCAATCTGATGATCAATTTGAACTACTAGTGTTGGAAAATTAAAGATCACATTTAACTTTATTCCTTGTTCATTTTTCTAACTCTGACAAATTCTCTTGTCATAAATGTTCCTCAAGGGGTTCATAAAATGTGTTGTCACTTTTTGAAGCGATTCTAAATCTAACATGGCCACCTTGGCATCAGATTAATTCAAACATTTTTTAACTTCTTTTCCAGAAAAACTTCATGCTAAGTCACCAGATATGCCAGAAAATTGCTTTAGGGATCCAATGTCTTTTTCCCATGGAGGAAACCTCATTTCACCTTTATTTTCACACAAGCTAAATTATAAATTCATTTTCATTCACATCATTATCTGTCAGATGGGGAATAAGATTTTCCTAAGAATTCAACTTGATTAATGAACAAAGAAAGATAACTTTAATTTTACTTAAACTTAAACTTGAACAAAGAAGATAATTCTAGTAAGTAAATGAACATCAGAGACTATCGGTGTATCCAACACTACATTTAGAAACAAACAAGAAATGTGTGCATCACAAAATACGCCCGTCTATATAAATAGGGTTTTTCCCCTTCCACAGGGTAATCATGTGGCCAAGTTTGGTCAAGATCCAATATACAGAACTAAAGTTATTGTGCAGAAATGATCCTGTTGTCAGAAATTATATTTATAGTAATGGTGACCTTGACCTTTGACCTAATGACCCCAAAATAAACAGAGTCCTTTCCCTTCCACAGGAGAAACTTGTGCTCAAGGTTGGTAAAGATCCAATATACAGAACTAAAGTTATCGTGCGGAAACAACCCTGACCCTGTCGTCAAAAATTCTATTTATAGTAATGGTGGCCTTGACCTTTGACCTAATAACCCCAAAATAAATAGGGTTCTTCCCCTTCCACAAGTGTTAATGATTCTGTGCAAACAAACAAATATAATAGAAAAACGTCTAAAATGTATCACAACATAAAAAAAGATGCTAAAATATAACAAAAAATAACTATAAGTCTACAAAAAGACTATAATTATAATCAAATTGACGGATATTTAGCTTGACTGACAAGCTTCTTCAGCGTCTATAACCTGATTTTAAAAATAGTCATGTGACCATCAGCTATCGTGACTTTAAAATCATAATCTTGAACTTTATACTTAATATTATTTAAGTATATAATATGTACACTAATTTATAAAGAATATGAAAACAATGAGAAAATGTAATGATAAAATTTACCAACTAGCTATCATGATGTAAAAATCATAATATTGAACTATGTATTATTAAAATATACAAGTACACTAATTTATAAAGAATATGAAAATAATGAGAGAATGCAATGATGAAATTTACCAACTAGATAAGAACCAGGCACTGGTAAAAATTTAAATAACAACAAAAGATTTAGGCCGTTTTGTTTATGCCCTCCGGATGTAATGTTTGTAACTCGCGGATCCAAAAACTCTCTCTTTTTTGTCTTTGATTCTCTTTCCAGCTTGGATTGTGGTCAATGATATAAATTTTGGATCTACCAAAGTCATCCAATGAGTGCCCCGGCGACACAAAGCGTTGACTCACGGGCAAGAGCATCTTTTTCGTAAGGTCACTTCTGTGTCCATTCATTCTTTTGTTGAATGGTTGGACACTTTCTCCTACATATTGCGACCCGCAGACGTGACAGTCAAGGAGGTAAACCACATTAGGTGTTTTGCAATTGACATTGCAAAAGATCTTATACTCCTTTCCTGTCGTCTTACTATGGAACACTTGTGTGTGTTGCAATTGGGGACAGCACTTGCAACGCTTGTCACCACATGGTTTACACTGGCCGACCGTCGATGAAGGTCTAGATGCCGCAGCTCTGACCAGTGTATCCTTAATGCTTTTAGGTCGCTGGAACGCTACAACGGGTGGTTCAGGGAACAACTTGGTCAGCGTTTCACTTTCTTCAATTCTTTCCAATGGTGACGGACGATGCCTGAAATTTTCTCTAAAGATGGATGGTAAGTGAGAACAAGGGGAACCCGTTTGTTTATGTTTTTTTCTTTGTACTCCAGGAGGTCATATATATCATATATATATCAAATGTATCGTACATTCTTTTGTATGTAAATTATTTTTATATCAGCAATACAGAATGGAGTTATTCAGTAATCTGTGAACATGTCTATTTGTTGCTATAAAAAAAAGACATAAGGAATGGATATTTAGATCAGTTTCACATGAATGTTAATTGTACTGTAATAATGTTTACCAGTAAATTGAATGAGAACAAACGATTGTTTCAACAACCCAGTGTAGGACTAAATATATATATATATATTAATGGTCAAAATTTAATACATTGTACATCGTTGTAAACATTTTTCTGTGGGTTACTCAGTGCCAGTGGCCTGGGGCTAGCACATAAGCTGGTAACAATCAATGCAAGAAATTACCAAAATCTCTATATATATAAGTACAAACATGTATGTGTACCAAACGATTCGGAGGGTGACTACAGTGTGAAAAAAAAATGTTTCTCTTTGTGTAAATTTGGTATCTTTTTAACAATGTAAAAATGTTAAAATAACAAGTAAAATCACTAATAAAAGGAATGGCAAAAATGTACAATTTTTGTTGATGTTGACATGCTTTAAAAGCGGTCCATATAATTACTCAAAGGTACCCAAAGGGACCATATAGGTATTAAAAATAACAATTTAAATGTCAAATAAACCCTGTAAGTTATATAATTTAAATAATTTAAAAACAACGGTTTGGTTTTGACACATTAATTAATATTTATTAATGAATACCAATGATTGGCGATGATGGGCTTTTTCGTAGTTCCGATCAGGTTTTGTAGTCCAAGCCGAGCTTTCGTATACCAAGCGCTGTCACGCAGTAACTGTCATTTTTTATGTAATCAATAAATGATCAAACATTAAACTTAATTACTAATATAACAGATACAATTTCATATAAATGTCACTATATTTTTTTCAGTAGTCATATATATCCATTTTAGAAGGTCAAGATTCAGGTAATTAAATACATGTCTCAAAAGAGTAAATTTAATGTCAAATACACAAATTAATTACACGTTCTTATTCTAATGACAATTAAAGTATATTTTATGGTTCCTTTGGATACATTTGTGGTCCCTTTGGGTACATTTTTAGGTCCCTTTGGGTAGCTTTGGGTAATTATATGGGTATGTGCACCACTTCTTACACCAGGTATAGAGCTAAGAGGGCTTGGAATGCAAAAATTAGGACAAAATGTCAATGACCGATATGATATTTGATAGGTTGCTGTAGCAGACGATGCTTACATCACCACGTACAACCCTCTCGAGCGGTGGCGGTGTGGAGGTGCTTCCGGTTTCATCCGGTGGCGGTTTTGAAGCGGAAAATTTTATCAACTTTCTAGGTCAGTCGATATTATTTCATAACTTATTAAGTTTTACATTATGAAACATTTCAGACGGAACTCTTAAATCATTTTGGCAACTGATTTCTCTTCAGAAAATAAGTCCTCGTTTTTTCAAACACTTCATGGTAAAGTCGGATGACCACGCAAGTTTTGAGTGTCAGGTCACACAAGCTTAATTTTGAAAATGCGTCAGAATTTATTGTGTGAAAAGGGTCCTGTTTGAGGGTATTCGATATTATTCTTCAGCAAGTGAATTAAATGAACAGTAGTATCGTAAATCGACGCGATTTAGCCAAAAGCAACGGAGATCATTCGGTGGCGGTTGTGGAGGTCTTATCGGTGGTGGTGCAAATTTCATTTGCAATCCTTTTATCTCGTAATTACCTATAAAATACAATTAATACTTTATTTATATTCAAAGTTATTTATATAATCCCAAGACGACAACAGCAAGATGTAAATAGTCGTCAAACGGCAGAGGAATCTCGGACTAGATGATATAGATATGATAACGTAACCCTCATTCCACTTGTGCTCCAATTAGGGTTACGATTCGATCCCATTCAACGTATGGGAGCAGCGCCCGGAGTGATTCACACCGGGCATTTTTTTGTTCTAATTCCGTTGTAAGTGCTTGGAAAAATTAACTGGGGTGAAAGATAAATATATTTAGGTAAACCTTGAGGTGTTAAGTAAACGCTGCATCAATCCATGGTAGACTTATATCCATCTGAAAATTTGAATGCATGAAATCTTCTTTCTGTCCGAAATTTTGTTTACAAGTTTCTATTTCATGTGAACATGCCTCGTTTTGGAGATATCCTTATTTAGATGTCGGTTGTAAACATCGTAGTAAAAGTTTTCCATATTTGGCATTCAGATCCACATATATGGATAGGCTCCGCCCATTACAAGTAATGCAAGAGTCTACGTAAGGTGCTATGGTGGACAAGTAACAATTTTCAAATACGAAACCGGTCTTGAAGATAGAAACAGGTATTGTAACACTGATTTCATATCACCATTACATGTACTTAGAAATTGTTGGGAATAATAAGTTATGACCAGATATGCAAAAAGAAAGTTGAAATATTCCCGTAACGAAATTTTTAATTTGCTCCCATACGTTGAATGAGATCGATTCGTATCCCTAAATGGAGCACAAGCGGGATAAGGGTTACGTTATCGTATCTTATAGAATAGTGTGTGTGCCAATAATTTTACCAGGGCATTGGCCGGGCAGGTCTGAATTGTCAAATGATTTCATTAATTTGTTAAATGCAATAGGATATTGTCAATTTACACAGAACAATAAAAACACCTGAACAGTAACACTCTTTTGGAATCTAAATCAGAGAAAAGGAAAACAAACTTTCTTTTTAAATTATCAGTGGATTAATGAATACCAGAGAAGTCACAAACAAGGAACCAGATAAAAAAGTATCGCAAACTACCGAAAATTTGCAGTGCGTAGCAATGCAGTGCATAGCAAGAACTACTTCTACCGCTAAACTGTTTAATTAATATTAACGGTAAAACCACACTGTGGCACTATTACTGTAGAACAGAACAGAACAGAATTTTTATTGATGTAAAATCCATATACAAAGGATTGTTACCAAAACAGCACATTAAATAGAAAACAAAGAAACTGTTAAATACAATCAAACTACAACGCATTTCTCGCTAACGACATTTAGTAAGACACTAAGAATTGTATCAATATAAGATATCTGTATTCTTATTATCTTCTTGAAGCATTTTATGTCTTGTGCATGATCTGTGATCTATATGGTTGTAAATAATCCTTTCTGTAGTGGTATCTCCAGCGAGATACAGATGAGCAGAAGCTGTCTTCGGTAGTCTAATCTCAATGAGATTAGTGGTACTGACGGTAACTTTACCAGTTGACGGTCCCCTGAATGTTATCTCAAAGCTCATTTGGAATTATTTAATATGGGTCTCTGCGTTTTGTTCTGAAATTTACTTAACCAAAGCACAGGGGCTTGTTACGATTTTTTTTATCCCTCGACTGACCGAAATAGAGAAAATCGTAAAAAGTCCCTTTGAACCAAAGTTACGAAATCTCAAGTCATAATTTTAGATATTGTATGGTGTCTATCATGATATTCTTTTTTCTGTATATTTACATTGTTGCTTTGATTTATTTAGAGACAAGATACATCGTCTAGATCCATGCCAGTAATAAAGCTGATTGTATACTGGGGATAGTTATTTACTGGATTGATTTTGAGAATTAGACTTACTGTGACTCCATGTGACAAAGCCATAGTACTTTATGTGAGAAGTACCCGTTATAGTTCCCTTATTATTTCAGCTAAAACAACTGGGATGAAGAACAACAATAAAATCTATGTTCCCTTTATTTCAATTGTTTTACACTATTGAAAAGTGACTCTCTCTCTCTCTCTCTCTCTCTCTCTCTCTCTCTGTATAATAAAATAAGTGGTAAATTTACTATACGTCATATATATATATGTGGAGCTGGTTGTAATTGGTTCGAGAAAGTTAATCGAGCATGTCATAATGTGTCTTTTACGTATAGATGGATTTGATTTTTTTTTATGTTTTAACGCCACTTTCAGCAATATTTCAGCTATATCATGGCGACCAGTTTTAATGGTGGAATTAGCCGGAGTACCCGGAGAAAACCACCGACCATGGGCAAGCTACTGGTAAATTTTATCATTTGCGGATGCGAGTCGAGTGCACCTTTTTTGTAATTTAGAAAGCCGGGCGCGAACCCACGCCGTACTGGTGATAGGCTTGAATGAGTTGTTAGGTAATCCAACTACCTAACTCATTAAGCCACCCGGGCCCTTATAATATTTGGAAGCTGGAAAGAACCACCGCAGTATTTCATAATAATTTACTTTAACAGATTACTCATTACCAATCTGTTATATAAGTTATAACAGATAACTAATCCAAGATGCCCATCACCGCAGGGCTTATTTTATCATAGGACAATATGGAAAATGTATATAATGTTTTTTATCCGAAGAACTGAATTGTTCCAATTGTTAATGAAAGTAAACTAGGTTAGAATGTTCATTAAAAACTGTGCCAATGAGAAATCCAAGATGACCCTCAACAAAGTTTTAGGCCCTTCTCATCTTTCGTAACGATACCAGTAGCATTGTCTCAAATAAACAAAAAATTGATAAATAAATAATAATAATAATTTAAAAAAGTCAGGAACATACGATGAATTTCACTTTCTATTGGTGAGCATATTAGATTTGTGGAAGGAATGTCCCAGAAAAATAATTTGGTATTACAACTGGGTAATTGCATTAATATCGATTATGGAATATTTTGTTTGGTTACAATATATAGATCTATATGATCAATATCATAGCATTTTGTGCATGAAGACTGCATTAGATGCTCATGTAGTTCCATTTGAGATGAAGTATTGCACAGTGGACTCAGAGATTTTTTCTTTGAACGTCAGCCAATCAAAGCTCGCCTTGTTTACAAAAGATGTTTGATAAAGATTATTATATTCTTAAATTATACAGACCATTCTTACATAATAAGACATAACGTAATCAAGTTACCTGAACTGATGGCAAATAAGCGAAAGTCAGTTTTGAACAAAAACATGGTTTCATAAGAATAATTAATAAAACAAAATCTGTAATTGTCCGTCTGGCTTATTACTGTCATAACGTTTTTCTTTGTAATTTGTATATATTGTAAATAAGTAATTGTTTTTTGTTATTTCTGTACCAGTCTTATGCATTGGTTGTTTGATGAATAAAGAATTGAAAATTGACAAAATCTTGTTGATTATCTGGCAGATTAAAACTTGAAAGAGGCCGATTACATATTACATCAGATTATATATTGCGAAATGTAATTAATATGGTAATTAGCATGTTTATTGGACGGATGAATCGTTCTATCTGATTGATGTCAGATTTTCGGAGTCTTTTATTTCTTAAACACTGGTACAAAAGAAGAAATTCAGTCGTTTGATGTACAAAACAATACACAAGAAAGTATCAAATAAACAATACAGAACCAAGGATATAAATCCTTGACAGAACTAAATATTTACCAAGAAAAGCAACATGAGAACTAATCATCTTTGTCAACTAAAATTTTTTTTTTCATTTTGGGACTGATCATCTAACTTTTAGGGATAAGGGGCTTTGTTTTGCCCACAATCAAGGGCAAAATTACCCGAAAATAAAACTAACAAATAATCGGTGGTTTTTCTTTAACAAAATTATATATTTTTTTTTGGCGGGGTGGGGGGTGGNGGGGGGGGGTCAAGTCAGGTTACTATTATTATTATTTTTTTGCATCTTCCATGTCAAATTATATAGATAAATTTAAATGGTCGTTCCCTTACTTGTACGATTTGACAAAAACAACATTTTACCTAATTTTATTACTGTGAAAAGCTCTATGAAAAAACATTGATCTAAATGTTGTTTCTTGGAATCTGTTATGAAATGTAGATGGAATACAAAATGTATACCCCTCTTTATAGTTGATACGATATTCGACGAGAGTTTGTGGTTTCTATCACGGTTTCCTTGACAGAGGTTTGTTGATAACAAGGTTTCCACTGAATCAACGGTTCTTAGTGGTTATGTTGAAGTCATCACTTCCAAAGTTTGACGGTAGCCACCATGACTTGGTTAACCGTTGAATATCTATGTTATAAATGACCAAAGTTTGACGGTAGCCACCATGACTTGGTTGACCGTTGAATATCTATGTTATAAATGACCAAAGTTTGACGGTAGCCACCATGACTTGGTTGACCGTTGTTGAATATCTATGTTATAAATGACCAAAGTTTTACGGTAGCCACCATGACTTGGTTGACCGTTGCGGAATATCTATGTTATAAATGACCAAAGTTTGACGGTAGCCACCATGACTTGGTTGACCGTTGAATATCTATGTTATAAATGACCATGAATGTGTTCTGTTTGTCGTAATCACAGTCCTTTTCTCATTCATGATTTATAACTGGGTTGTAACAAGAGTAACGCGACGAGTGCCACACGTGGAGCAGGATTCTTGTTGCTCAATCTCTCGCTTTCTGTGTTTTGTAGATTATCGTTTATCCTTTTGACCCTTTTCCTTTGGTCATTGTCTGTCGTTTTTCGATGTACGGCTTCTGATTATCCCATTGGGATTTCAATCTTTCCTTTCTTAAACCATTGTTAACTAATGCTTATTACAAGTATTAAAATTCTACATGCAAAGATTTGACCAAAAATGGTATTTCCCATACATGTTTTTATCGCGATACATCTCATAACAAAGTTCAAAAATTAAGTTCAAATCTGACATAATTATCTAGACTTGTAAAATCCTTGAAAAATCTGATATGCAAAGGTTAATTAATAAGCTGCTGGTACAACTAGTAGTTCCAAATAGCAATAAAATCAGTATATTTATATTTCATTCCAATTGTTATTGCTGTTTTAGATTCTTTTATAAAGACACAGGTTATGATGTATTACTCACACATTCATTCTGATAAAATAAATCCTCTGATAAAAGAGGCATTCGATCTAAATAAATATATGCATGATAATGGCATATTCACATGGTACACCTTTGCAAAAGAAATATTTGCCGAATTTGAAATTGATAAAAGTGATTTTGAAGCTTTCAGTAGGCCATTTAAAATTGCTAAAATCTCTATTAAAAAAATATTTAAAAAATCTGTTTATGAACATTATGAAAAACAATTTACAGAAAAATTTTCTTTGATTAATGACTCTTCAAAACTTTTCTTATACAGTAAACTAAAATCTGATATTAAACTAGAAGAATATTTAAAAAGGAAAAGAAATTTCAAAAATCGTCAATTGTTGACAAAATTTCGTTTAAGTGATCATAACTTAGAAACAGAACTAGGCCGTTACAAAAATATTCCACGAAATCAAAGACATTGTAAATTTTGTAAAACATTAGATGACGAATTCCACTTCTTCTTTCATTGTAAAGTTACTGATAATATTAGACCTGCCTTTATTGATTTTATAAAAACAAAATATCCTCACTTTAATCAACTAGATTCCCTTCAAAAGTTAAAAATTATTCTTAATCCTGATAAAGAAATTTTGCCCAGTGTTTGTAACTTTATAAAGCGATCATTAGAAGCGCGAATATGAGGTTCACGTTGGTCAGAGCATATAAAACATAATATTGTTTTTTATCAAAAGGTATAGTAGTTGTATTTGTTTATACATGTATATATACATTGTCTGTTTAATGTTAGTTTACGTTTGTATTGCTATACCCAAAAGGGTTTTATATGCAATAAAGATTATTACGGGTATTATATATTCAACATTTGATTCCGACAAATTGATGACCTATTTAATCTGATCTTCCACGAAGACCATTAAATTCTTTGAATGTTTATAACTAATTGATATTACCGTAAATCTGTTAAAATATCAGCTATGATTTTTGTCTAAAGAGTAATGGTCATTGGCTAACATATTTTACCATCCTATCTAGTAGTTGGTTAACTACGAGTATTCACTGACGTCATATGTCATGGTCTCTCAGTTTATGTTAACGAATTGGGGTGACAGGTGAATTATTCGTTTTGTTGGTATTAGTGGAATTGTTGACCATCAGTGTTTAAACTTTCTCTACATAATTGAAACATATAATGGAATTCATCTGGGTGTTCACATCAATTACAAGATTTATTTTGTCGTTCGATTCAATTCCATCTTCCAGTTTTCATTGTGTGCCTTCTTCATTTAAAAATGTTATGCTATCTTTATTTGGTAAAACACATAAATAATACTAAAATTAAAAAAAATCTTCAAATAATTCATATGCTAATCCTATTGGTAATTGATTGAAGTCGGGTCTGCATTTTTGTCCGAGTAAATAAAATAATATACGTTTCAATTGATATTTTCCACTGATGTATAAGTGATTAAACCTGTAACTATATACATTTAATTAACTGAGATTCGCTACTAACAAGGAAGATACTGAATCAATGGTTCCTAGTGGCTAAATTGAATTCATCACTTCGAAAGTTTTATGATCGCCACCATGACTGACTTGGTTAACCGGTACGGAATATCTGTGTAAAAACGAGCACAGATATGTTCCTTTTTTCGTAATCACAATCCGGACCTTTCCTCACTCATGACTTATCATCGGGTTTTTAATAAAAGTAGCACAACGGGTGCCACATGTGGAGTAGGAACTGCTTACCCTTCGGAGGTCATGAGTTCACCCCCAGTATTTAGGTGGGCTTTGTGTCTCTCGGTCTTTGGTTTTCTGTGTAGAGTTTTGTAGATCATACTGTCTTTTTTTCTTTTGGTCATTGTATTGTCTGTCCTTCTATTTACGATTCCTGATTACACCTTTGATATCTTAATTTTTTTTCTTATATTGCATAGGAAATTTTGAAACATTAAATTAAATACATCTGGAAAAATTAAAATGTTGTTGAATGTTTAAATTATTGTATTTCTATTTTTGACGAGTTAGTCCATTTACGGCTAAAGTTTTAATTTGTTTATTATCCAGAAGGATTCATTTACTTTCCTGTCGTCGTATTTTTGTATTGAACCAAACATGTATTTGTTTCTAGAATATAGTGCTGCAACATGTCCTATGTAATATAACACTCATTATTCGCACTATAGATATAGTTGACGTCGCGTGTATTGTAATGTAATATACTGTTATGTGTTTTCATTAAAATAAAAAAAAATCACCGAGACAGGTTGTGTTCAGTCGAAACGTACGGAACAAAATGTAAATACATAAAGTTTTTATATTACTAATGGGCCTTGTAATAAAAGTGCAAGGCAGATAGTCATAAATAAATTAATCACTGTACTTATATTTTGTGAACTGTTATCTTCTTTATCATTTTTAGCAGACAGAGTCTATTCAAATAAAGTTCAAATATTGTTATTTATCAATCATGAGCCTGTTAGGGTATAAATTAATAACACTGACAGCTATAAGCATTACATGCACTGATTAAACATGAATTCGTTCACGTATATCCTTTAACTTGCATGCATCTTTCATTCTGATTGTAATAATTCGTTAAATACTAGAAACATATCTAACATTGTTAATTAACAACCACATAAAAATTAAAAACAGGGTAAAACTGAACAAAATACTACTAATATTAATATGATAATAGGTGTTACCTAACTTTGGGACGAAGTCCAATATTTATTTTTAAGCAATATTAACTCGGATATATGGACCTATAATATTTTTTCAAAGTAGACCGAGGGTGGATCCAGATTTTCTTAAAAGAGGGGGCAAATAGGGGGACCCAGACCCAAATCTTCCGTCGTTTTTTAAGTCCCGATGTAGGTACGAAACGACCAGGTTACGAAACGTCCGCATCCGATTTTCTGCACAGATTTAACCATGTATTGACTTCCGGTATGTCATTTCCGGTGCATGAAAATTTAGCCCATTAGTATATAGAAAAAAATTGCTATTTCTACCATAGTTGGGACTTCGTCCCATATTATTGATACTGCAGGGCAAAGAGACATTTGTGGGAGGGGCAAGGATTTATACCCTGTGTAGCCACTAGGTAAAGCAAATATGCAATAATTGGAAGAAAAAAAAATTGGTAATATTTATAGGTCTATTCTTTATAACTAATATTACATTATTCAATATACATGTATGGTATTTACGTATTTTATAACTCCTGCGAGTAAACATGTAATTTAATTTATGATTAATTATGATTAATTACCATGCCTCCATTACTAAGTAACCATATTAATTTATTAATTTCACCAAGAATTGAAATACAAATTCTTGATTTCACTTAATTGACAGAATCGTACAGGGAACATTTGATTAACATATGACACTCATCCTCCAATAAATTCACTAGAGTATTTTTCTCCAATATCAATATTTTTCTCAACTATAATGAGATGAGTTGGTAGATCTCCGAGTTTATATATATTAAAAAAAAAATTATTATTATTTTTTTATATAAATCCTTGTATTTAAGCCAATGATTTCTACACAGTACAGATCTGGGAGTAATTACTACAAGTAAAATAACGGTGGTATTATTGTATATATTTTCTAGAATCAGTGGTTCCACTGTAACACAATATTGACAATTTTTTTTTTTCGGTGTGAATTTTCTTCCTAAATGTTCTATTTTTGGAAGTTTACAACTTCCTTCAATCTGATTATAACAATTCAACCCCTTCCATACCCTCAACCCCATTGTCGCCTCAAAGAAAATTGCTTTATACGTCACGACTGTCTCGTGTTTGCATATTTTATATGTACGGAAAGACCCGAAAGCACTAACGAGGTTATCTGATTGGTCAAAACTGTGTTCTCGTGATGTCGCGAAAACTCACGGCTATGTTCTCGCCCGTCATTGTAGATCACCCATTGGAAACCAAATTTGCATTAACATTGTGTTATCGATTGACAAATCGGTTAAATAATAGAGGAAATTTAACCCTTTATTCGTTATAAATGTGACCTAATATACTTTCAGCTTTTTCATTGGAATTTTTACAAATGTAACAGGTGAAAAAGGGACTCAAAAGTGATTTAAATCACTCGTACGTTGGTGTTTCCTCGGAATTTATGAGCGCCATTTGGGAGATGTGACTGACAGGTTTTACATTTTGATTATCACATTTTTAATGACTTTCAGTCCTTCTAAATCATGAGTGGACGTCCAAGGACAACGTCCTTTGCCGAAGGGAATAAAACTGGATCTACAGCACCATACGGAGGAATGAGAACGATCAGTAGGTATCCCCATCAGTTGCAGATCGAATTTGGGTCATCACATAATCAACATGGCGACCAAGTAATATCCACTTTTTTATTCACATCTAAATAAAATATACCGAATCTTAATCCAATCCCATGATGTCTAAGTAATTACACACACATATTTCTTCTGGAGAACCTAAATATTGTTGAAAAGTTGCCACCTTATTGAAATCCAAAACTGACAAAATTATGATTCACCCATTAAAGGCATTGTGAAGACTCCCTGGCCTGTTGCAATGTAGAGACGTGTTGCATACAACATTAGCAAAAGACAATTTAGTTGTTGCCAAATTTGGCGGTGTTTATGAAGATGTACATTTTTGTAATTAACGAACTGTGTATTCAAGGTGGTGTTTTTATAATTTAGATGTTCATGACTGTTCCAAGTGCTGCTCTTTATTTAGAATGTGTTGCTTAGGATTCTTATCAGTTTAGCTACATAATTGTAGTTCTTGTAGCCTTATATTTTGACCATATAGGTACAGATTTTACACATTTCGGACTTTCGGAAATGTGATCTAACTGGTTCACAATTTCACTGTGTAATTGTTGGGTCAAGGTGTATAACTGATCAAATCTGATTAACATCAGATCTCTCGCTTGTTCCCCTTTACTCATATGTTGCAGTGTGGCAGATATGAGGTAACCCCATTATGGGCAACATTCGAGTGAACCCTACCTTGCCATCCAATGAATATGGTGATTGCAAGAATATGAAAGTTGCTAATCAGCTTTGCATGCTACTAGCAATCTGATTAGCTATAAAGTGTCATAACCATATTTATCATGTCATATTCATTGGTTACGGTCACTTGCATGTGACACACGAGGTTTCCTCAGATATCTCGCACCACAACATATCGGTAAGGTGGAGCAAGTGAGTGATATGATTTTAGTCAGATTTAACTGATATAAATTGTTTCTTAATATGTTTTCCGATAAGTTTCCATAGTTAAATTCCTTTGCTTTTTCATATTTACCTCCTTAAATCGGATAAACGTAAAGTTATTAGCCAGTCACAAGGCAAATATCTGACCATATATCTTCTTTCTTTTTTCCTTTGCCAATCTTAATGTCTGTCCATAAGCCAGTTCCAGTGCCACATTTTACCAACAAGATTTATTGTTGGTGAAGTTCTACTTATGAATATAGCTAAGCAATATTGAAATTAAACAACAATCAATCAATAGAGGTCTGGTGGCCATACAGATAAAAGATCACATCATTGATGGACATATTAACAAGATATTTTGATTGCTACAAGTAAACAGAGAGATAAATGGGTCTTTAATTTTGCCTTACAACAAGCAACAAACGACCACTCCCTAGTCATAACTTCTGGCAATTGAAATATCTATCCATAAGACTATTCAAGTAAGACCTTTTATTTTGAAGGTGAAAGGTATTTATATTCTTAATTATTCACTACCAAAATCAAATGTGCTTTAATTATTACAAGCAAATGTGATGCCTTAAACAGTTGTTTTATTTATTACAGGCAAAGATGGAAGTAAAGTGACGACTGTTCTAGCAACAGCTGGTACAGGATCAGATAGAACACAGGAAGTGTCCTATACAGATGCAAAAGTTATAGGAAATGGTTCCTTTGGAGTTGTTTATCAAGCCAAACTAGTCGAAACCAATGAACTTGTTGCTATTAAGAAAGTTTTACAAGACAAAAGATTCAAGGTATATATACATGTATTCTTGTTCAATAGATATAAGTAGACAAACTAAAACGATTAGATCAGACAAAAGAAGATGCTGGTATATGTTTTCTGTAACATGCTTAAAAAATAGCAAAGATATTTGCAAATCGTCTAGATGAGTCTTGGATTCATCATTTGTGTTTGGGACTCGCCATTATTTACAAAATATGACAAAGAATGCACTAGTGGGACCCAATGACTTTTTTCTTGGTGCTCGTCCAAATTTTATCCTAAAGGATCTCTGCAGTAGATCAGAATTTATTTGACCTTGACTTGTACTGGATATGGATTTTGCTTCCTGGTCTGATTCAATACCAGGTACATGACTTCATTTATACAGGTTTTGTTAACCACTTCTGCAGTCATTACAACCATCATATTGAATTATGTGTTATGATAAATCTTTTCACTTATTTCAATTTGGGGCCGACGTGGTCGTGATCATATGGTACATTTAGTTGGATTTACAACTACCTGTGCAATCAGTGCTTATCACTACAAAAGTTGTGAGTTCGAACCCTGTTCATGGCGAGGTGTACTTGATACAACATTAGGTGATAAAGTTTATCAGTTACTTGCGACAGGTCGGTGGTTTTCTCCAGGTACTCAACCAATAAAACTGACCGCCACGGTATAACTGAAATATTATTGAAATTGGCATCAAACACCATATCCATCCCTCCCTTTACAAGTGGATTTGATTAACAATGATATACAAAAAAAAAAAATGTATTTTACATCATAATAAAATTCTTCTTAAGGCCACCCTTAAAATATTGTTTGTTTGGCATTGCCGACCCACACTATCAGCAGGTGGGTAGGTAGGCAGTGATTGGGATTAAAAAAATTTCAATGGGACTACGGCCCCCTTTCCTTCCTTGTCAATGGGACATTTTTGATATGAATGGGCCATAATGACAGAACTATGCGCCAAAATCCAGTGTGAAAAATAATGTAGAATAAAAACATTTAACAAACTTTAATACATGGGTGGAGGAGATATATAAACTATCTGATAACTCACACCCTTCTGTTTGAATAAATATGATGAAGGACATACGAGCTTGAACTTAACACTTTGTTTTAATTCTTGGCTTAAACTTTGATCTGGACAAAAATATCCATCTGATATGCATGATAAACACTGTGCAATGCATGAAAATTCCCGTTTCCCGGGGAAAGCAAAAAAAACATGGGAAAGTGACATGCTGATCGGTATCCGATACTTCCCGCCGGGAAAGTGTTACAAGTTCGTTGTTGTACTTTGCGGTTATCATATATATTAGTTTTTGAAACTGGTTTACGATTTATTTAAGCCTGAATTCCGTATGTAAAGGTATAAAATTGTATGTACACAAAGTACCAGATATCGCTGTTGAACTCTCACAGATCATTTTGAAATAAAAACTAAATTATAAATTAGATACAGTGGTTGGGATTAATATTTTTTCAATGGGACTATGTCCGTGCAGTCTTGACAGAATGGTTCGGCTGTATGTACGTCTGACTTCATCAGAAAACGAATGCGCGCATATGACGCAGAGTTTTTATGTGGAAATGCGCCATTTCGTCGGGTAATGCGACTATGGCGCGGGGCGCGTGGTAATCCCAATCACTGGGTAGGTAAGGAAATTATTGTTTTTTTTTTATCTTATTATGTTAAACAGGTAGGGTGGGGGTGGGGGGAGGTAGTAAATTCAAAATGACACAAGAGTCTAGTCTTCAAAATATTTATGTTTTGTACCAGGCTAGCCTTTATTGGTACAAAACTACTAAACTAAATCTGGGACCATTTTGGTCTTCTAGCTTTGGTGCTTTCGTGCAGCTACTCCTTTCAGTCATCATCATCTTGAATGCATCGGTTTGGTTTTGACTAGATGTTTTGTTCTCTTCTGATTCAGGGCTGGGCAAAATTTGTCAATGATGAATTTGACATATTTAAGAGTTTTATCAAAGGTAAGAACCACAGATATTTGTTCTGTCATGTCTGGATGAAGAGCTTCCATCCCATGAAGCGACGACGTCAAGCAGACATCAACAGCGTCTGCTTTATCAAAGATGAAGTTTGAGTCTTCTAAAAGGTCTTTCAGGACGTCCTCCCATGCTTCGTCCATAGAATAACTGAAGATCTTATTTTTGATCAAATGTTTACCCCCCTTAACTGATGCATTGCAGCATAGGGGTATGCTTTCCACTGCCGGCCTCTTCGGCATTATTTTCGTTTCAGCAGACCATTTTCTATTCTATGTTGTTTAAACGTTTGCTCTCAATACAGTGTACATCAAGTGCTTTAACGATCGAGATTTGAAATAAATAAAGCCCGGAACAAACTCTGCGGACATGATCAAAATTCCGGCACGATTCCGATTTTTTTTAATAAAAAAATTGTCTGAAACCCAAATAAAATAATTTGGGCGGCAAGTTTTTCAGTAGGTCGGGCGGCAATGCCAAACAAATAAAATTTTATTTTAGGCCTAAGCAGCTTGCTTTGAAAAGGATACATGACCATGATGCATTTATATTTTGCACACACCCATCGTATTGCATAATTTTAATTACATTTTTAGTTCTTTATGATCTGAGATCAGGATATATTCCAGATTTTATCATTGTTTCTGAATTGACAAAGATGATAGATTTATAACATAAAAGTTGATTAGAACTAAAATGTATCATACAGTCATCTTTACCATTTTATTACCAATGCATTTTGGTTTTGACGATTATTTTTCACGTAATTTGTCACTTTTTTTTAGTCAATTTTGAGTTTGAAGATTATAATTTCTCATTAACCTCTGTCATGTTAATAACACACAAGAATTAAGCACAGGCACCATGTATTTATTTAGGTAATCAAAATGACTAAAAATTATAAAAGTGTGATAATTTGCCTGATCTACTGCTAGTTTTTCTGACAGAAATTCTCAAAGACTAATACAGAGCATGTGTTTATTTAGACATTTACTCAATTCCTAATGCAGGAAATGGCAATATAAACCATACATTTATGGTGTGGTTAATATTGCAACTTTGTCACTCCGTGCGACAATCACCATGTCTGCCATTACAATGATGACAACCAAACTATGAAATGTTTTTATTAATGCAAATAAATTCTCCTTGTAAAATGCTTAAGAAAATAATGAAATCATCCCAATAAAGGGGTAAGGGTATGGTGTTTATCGTCACTTTCAACAATAATTCAGTTTTATTGGTGGAAGAAACCAGAGGACCCGGAGAAAACCATTGACTTGCCACAAGTCCAGGGTTTCAGTTTGGGGCATTTTCTAGGCAAATGGCCTAAAGATTTTGAAAATGACCTAAACTTTGAAGACTTTTAGGACAAATATTGAGTTAAGTAAATAGGGAATGACTGATAGGAAATACCACTTTTAGGACAATTGTCCGTAACATTATTAGGTCTAACAAAAACCCTGAAGTCATTGATAAACTTTTATTACATACACAATGTATTGTATCAAGTACACCTCACCACGAACGGGGCTCGAACTCACAATGCTAGAGGAGAGTTCAGTGACTCTTTAAATATATGTCCTATAAAAGACAAGCTGCCTTTGTACAGGAAAATGTCATTAAAAAGATAGAAGCTGTTTTTGTACAGGAAAATGTCATTAAAAAGACAGAAGCTGTCTTTATACAGGAAAATGTCATTAAAAAGACAGAAGCTGCCAGTATTTTATTGTCAGTTTGGAATATTTTTTGTTCAACTTATAAATTGCACACAAATTTCCCAAAAGTTGAAGAATGTGGGGAAGTCGGAAGACATGTTTTTGCATCAAGAACAACCTTTAATTTACTTCCTGTTTTCATGAAATAAAGTATACTGTGATTAACACATCGTATGTCATATGACATTTTTCAATTGTCTTGAAATAATCAATAGACAATACATGAAATGCAGATATTATGTATATTAATGCAATTTTTATTTTTTTATTTTTTCCAGAACAGAGAACTGCAGATTATGCGAAAACTTGAACATCAAAACATTGTTAAATTAAAATATTTTTTCTACTCTGCAGGAGAAAAGGTAAGTAGCTTGTTTCTTTCAGAAATAGAAAATTTATGTTATGGTGATTTAATTTCATTATGTTGAATTGAATTATCACTCTTGACAAAATAAATCTGGATTGCAGGGTTCGACATTAACTTTTTGACCAACTTGTCCATTCGGGCAAGTGCCATATTTATTTTACTTGCCCGAAACTGTAAACTACTAGCCCGAATTCTTAAGTGCCATATATGCATGTAGTGCAGAACTATGCAATCTACAATGACCGTTCATGATTGATTGATTGGTGTTTAACGTCCAGCGAGCACCGTTCATAGAGTAGAATAACCCCTCATATTAATTATTTACACCTTATGATGTGGGCATAGTGTTAGTGCATCATTTGGCTATTTTTGTTAGCAAATTTAAGTATACATGTACATGTTCCTTAGGCCAAATAAAATTGATTGTTGGTTTCCCCTAACATAGGGAAATTTTTAAGGGCCGGCAGGCAGGTTTTTTTTTTTTTTTTTTTTTAACAAAAGATATTGCAAATCAGGGTTTTGCTATCTTTCCCATGAAGGTCAGAAAATATATCATGAAGGTTAAACATTTTGCATCACTCTTGTTTCGTTTGATAAATGCGAACATTTCTGTAAATTAACAGTCAGAATGGTTCCACTGGACTCTCCGCCGGTGGCCATTTTATGCACACTACGTCACATACACGTTTTAGATCGTGATCATTTTACCGATATCTTAAGCGCTTTAGCGATTTAGATCAATGACCTTGACAGGTGGAAAAATGTTTCCTTCCCCTATCAGGGATGCAAATTAACGGTCGCCCACGGCGAGTAAAATTTCAGCTGGGCGATCAAATATTACTTTGCGGTCGCCCAGTTGGCGATTGAAATTTATTCATCACTCCAAGTTTCCACTGCCAACAGAATTTCTAGAACGGCATTAAATTCCATTTACAGTTTTAATAAAATGTCAGACAGACTTGAAATTTGTTTATTTATTCTGTCAGACCGGCACATTCCTATTTTTATTAATCAGAACTTCTTCCTATACACATTGTAAACGTTATTTTAGTAGGAACGGGCACCTGCAATACGTGAAGCCTTAAAACTGAAATACTTTACTGAGCGCAGAAATAAGTTGACTTCCACACTCCAAAGGTATCAAAGATTGTTTGTATTTAATTAAATTTGTTTTGAGATGCTTATATATTGAAGATGACAACAGATTCATGTTCTTAACTGAAATTAAAACATGTAGGTAAACCGGATGTTGACATTGATGTAAAATATTCGGAACGGGATCGGACAGTGAGATACAGATTGTTGGCTATATCTGCTATCTTTTTAGATAACTATACAGAAAAACATTTAATTGCAAAATGTATTTACATGAAAATGGATTGATACTTGTAATCCAAACTAAGTAAGGTGAATAACTTGTCTATTACAATTGTACATTTTAGTTTATTTTCAATTGATATCCTAAAAATTTCCAAAAGAATAGATGTGTATTGGATACTTTTAATTTTATACCATACTATAGAATATATTTCAAGTTTATAAACCTATGAAATAAAAATTATCTGCTACAATATATTAAAATACAATATCTGCACACGTGTAATAATATACAGCATACAGTAAAAGGAATAAGTAAACACAGATATTTACATATACTGTATGCATTACATCAACTGGAATCAGATACCTATACTGTGCATTATATATGTATGCCGACTGACAGTCACATAAAGACTGCTTACTAAATTGCCATCAAACGTCATTATAGACAAGTTTGACATCACAAAAATTGCATTCCTAACAAAATTAGGATTTTTTTTAGGTCAGATCAGGACAAGACCTGATTAAATTTAATTGTTGCTGGATCTATCACATAAATTAATTCATCATCTCTGGAAATCTTTTTTGCATAACCATTCCCCTTTAAGAGTTTAAATTATAAGTAGGTAGTTAATTCCTGTTTAGAAAATGTGGGAGTTTATCAGTGGCATAAAACCTCCACAAAAGAAGAAGACAGACGAAGATAAAAATTCATACTGCTACAAGTATTTAAAAAGCCTGTATTACCTGATTAAATGGGTCTTTAAAATGATTTAATAATTATTCATGTCTTAATGTTTTGATTTTTCTTTTTCATCGACTGAAAAATAAAACTGGGCCCTTAAAAATTTAGCTGGGCCCCTAGAAATTTGAAGTCAGTAGCCCAGCTGGCTACTGGGAAAAAATAGTTAATTTGCATCCCTGCCCTATACTATAATCCCCTGAAAAAACATTGAAAAAGCATGGATGCACTTCATCTCCGCGAATTTTGAAAATGACTGTAATTGTTTACGATAACAAAAATCTCCATATCACTGAGTTAGAAGACACACAGTCTGTGTTTATTTTATTTACCAGTAATAAAATATAGACCCGAACATATCACAGAATCATTTTCACTTGCCCGATTGGACAAGTTGGGTGCCGTTTTCACTTGCCCCGGGCAATCAGATAACCGTTATTGTCGAACCCTGGATTGACGGTCATGTCAGATAAAACTGACTTCGGTCAGACCTGTACTAATGGTCAGCAGTCATTCCCAAGGTACGTCAGACATGTGGCAATGTCCAGTAAAAATTGGTTTGGTCCAGTAAAAGGTTATTTATTACTTGGTCAAATGACCAGTAGGAATCTGAGCACCTCCTCTGTGGAGTATGTGAATGTCCTGTAAACATGATGTTGGGTCCAGTAATTCATAGTCCTTTACTGGACTTAATGTTCATTCAACTTCAATTTACCTTGGGAAACACTGCTGTCGGTCAGTGACAAAATTCATATCTCTTTAAGCATTCTTTTGAAAGATATGTTGATACTAAAATCTCAATCACCTTCTGCATGTAACTGCATCAATGACAGTATACAATTGCTATTAGCCAAATTGGGGCTCATTTATTTTGTGAAATAGTTATATAGAAAAATCGTTATACATATTGGGCGGTGAACTAGTGCCTAGTGATCAATATCCATGAAACCACTCTGTTAAATATTTGGCTTGTCAAAGCTTTTCTTAGACACCATTTATTCCCTCAAGTGCCCCAAAGTTTTCTGTATCTTATACAGTGTGTCATATCGTCTCGCAACAATGTAAGCAAAAACAATTGAAAAGGTACAAGACATTTACTGATAACTGCTTAAAATGCTCTGAAAAAATAGGACCTTTCTCACACTGAGACGAACCTTCAGGATATAAAACTGAAATGTCCAGGACCTTTCACTTTAAAGAATAATTTTGAACCCCTGAGCAGGCATCATGATCATCTTATCTAAATTGTAGCGTGTTCTTGTCATGATATAACAGAAAAATGACTCACTTGATGTTAAGCAGCAATCACTCATTCTTGGAAGTAAAACATTAAATAATTTATTACATACTAATAATTACACATCTGTATAGATTTAGACCATACATCAAGTCACAAGGGCTGGTCCAGTTTAAAATTTTTCTATCGTATCAATCAGTATGCAATACATTATATATAACGGGTAACAACGAAATTCTACTCAACTGTTTTTGTTTTTGAATTTATTTCTTTATTTGAATGAACAAATGTAGTCATTGAAATGTTCACATTTACTCTAAAATGATTGTTCTTTGTGTGTTTCTGTGGTAATAATAATAATTTCTGTGACAACTATTTTGATTATTTGCCTATTTTTAAACCTACATGTTGGTGTATTATAGAAAGACGAAGTGTTCTTGAATTTAGTCCTTGAGTATGTACCAGAAACAGTATACAGAGTAGCCCGACATTACAGTAAATCCAAACAGACAATACCTGTTTTATATATTAAGGTACAGTTGCATATTTAAGAAATAATTCATGGAAGCCCTCTTTTTTTGGATCCAGTTTTAACATGGGTAACATTGTTTTCGTAATTTTTTTTTTATCTCGAATGCAAGTCGCTCCTTTCTTGCAAATAATCTTCATTTTATGGTAAAGCTGATTGAAAAAGCAATAGTAATTACCAATGTGATAATGCATAAAAATTAGAGGAAACAGTTTTTTTTTCAAGCAATAATTACTGTGTCCTGTGTTTTATTTCATTTCTTGGATCACATCATTAATTTTGCCTACTGTGTTTTGTGCTATTTAAGATGGTACCCAACACCTGACCCCAAAAGTTTTCTGTTGTTTAATTTTTTTGATTTTTTTGTATGTAAAACATTATGATGTTATCTAACAAATATTAAAAAAGCAAAAGATTTTAACCAAGGGATTCTACACACTTCCATTTTAACCCCCCCCCCCCCCTTAAATGGTAGGTAATAGCCGTAGTATGACAAGAATGCTAGTTAATGCTTGATTTTCCTTTTTTGGGAGGTAAAAGAAATAATTTACTAAATAGTTAAGCTTATTTTGAAAGTGTGATACCAGTTCCAGCTAATTAACACGAACATTATGGTTATTTTTTTAAATTAGCAAATTCTTTAGATAAAAAATAAAATATTTTACCAAGAAATGCCATAAAATACAACAGCAAAAAAAATTTTTTTTTTTGAAGTAGTCATAATTGTAGAAAAGATGTGTCATTTAATTTTTCTAAAAAAAACTCATACAATATAAAGAACAATTCTAGGTAACACTGTTTAAGTTTCAGAATTTTTCAACCAACCGAAACAGAGAACCGGGCGAACTTTTTCACCCCTCTCCCTTTTTTACAAAAAACACCATTGAGTGCATTTTACTGAATAACTCTATCTTTATCTCCTTATAATGTGACTATCTTATATGAACATTAACGGATTCCATTATATTACATATAATTTAATAATTTCCATACACTTACATGTGTCATACTGTCCAATTTAGGAAAAGCAGGGCAGTCATTTAGGTCAAGAAATTTATCTCCAAATAATGTGACTATCTTACATTTGTATATGAATAGTAACTTATTCCATTATATTACATTTAATGAGTGAAGTTGAAAGTAATAATATAATGTACTGGAATAACAAGTGACTACCACGATACCAAAGTAATCTCCCTTTGATTCTTAAAAATACGTAGAACAGATTTTCATTGTATTTTTCGGGGAGCTCATCTGATAATTTTTTTCCTTTCTTCCTACATACAAGTTTGTGTTTAATTAAGCAAAAGCTATAACTACCACAGTACCATAGAACTCTGGGCTAAGCTACATGTTAGTGTAAAATTCCCCTCCCTTTTTGTTCCTTTTTAGTTGACAGAGTATTTGGGGTAATATGTAGACACTGAGATTATTATATTTTTGTATAAAAAATCTATGAAATCAAATGTCAATTGTATTGTAGTTGATGACCTTTTTTTACCTCTCACCAACTGTATTGGATAAATGTAATGACAAGTTACACCGGCAGCAGTACATCTCCCTTGTCATTACAATTCCACAATGCGACCCTCGTTCCATCCATTGCTGACATGCATATAATTTTCGTCTATTGTTATTTCTGAACCAATATCAAGCAGATTATGTGTACATGGTTCTGTGTAGAGGTTATGGCCATGTGGTCTAGAAAAAATGTGGTTTTCCGTTCACTATTTAATTTTTTGAAAAATGAAGATCGTTGGTTTTTTGTCTTGTTTGCCATAAAGTAACGATGGCGACACCCATCGTTATAATTTTTTTTATACCAGATATTATCAGTAAATTTTAATACTATTTATTAGAGACACTAAAAAATGTAAAACAATCAATAGGTCCTATCAGCATAGCGTCCGTTTTGTAAACATTGTACATCTGTGTCGGCTAAATGCTTGAAATTGAAGCGAAATTTTAAAACACATCACTGATCCCGGTAATGTTTTGTGTTAGAATAGAGTTACCTCCCTGTAGTGTTAGGTACCACCTTAAATGAAACAGTATCTTGTATTTTAGATATGTATCATTTTCTGATTTCAGCTGTACATGTATCAGTTATTTCGAAGTTTGGCCTATATTCATTCACAAGGCGTTTGTCACAGAGATATTAAACCACAGAATTTGTTACTAGACCCAGAGACGGGTGTACTCAAGTTATGTGACTTTGGCAGGTAAAAATTATACTCACTTACAATAAAGCTTCATTATTTGCAATATATAACACAAATATTTTTTACAAGGGGTTGCCTGTTTGAATATAAAATCTTTGTATATTGAATATGGGAATGTTTATACTATCTTTTTACCTTGTTATTTTGAAAATAGCTGAACACTGCTCACTGGTTCAGTCCATTCATGTACGAAAACATAAGATGTTTGACAATAATGCATTGAAAATTGAAAGTTGACTAAAAGTGAGAGAAAATAAAGTTTAAAGAGTTGATGGATGTCCAGATGCTTGCCCGCTGCACACTCAAAGTATGAGATTTGTTTTTGCCTTTTAAATATCTAAATTTGCCACTAGTCTAAAATAATTTATTTCAGTGCCAAAGTATTAGTACGAGGAGAACCCAATGTATCATATATTTGTTCAAGATATTACAGAGCTCCAGAGCTTATATTTGGTGCTACAGACTACACATGTCAAATAGGTAATTGTGTATTATGAAATGTTTACTTCTGATATAGTATGAAATATGATTTACAGATGAAGAACTTCTTTATTTCCTAAATGTTAAAATAGAGGGTAGTTAATTCTATTTTTAATGGGTAGGTGTCTTTTCAGAAGTACATGCATTTTTTTTGGTCATTTTTAACATCAGATGGAGATCGTGGTATTTAACAGATTTTGTACTACCCGAAATTTCTAGAAATTCATTATCAGTTTCCTGGATCAAAACATTAGAACGATGATGCAAAGTTCTCAATGTCTGTTTTTGCCCGTTGGTCAGAATATAGACATAGCAAATAATAGAGCCACGGTCTTCCACCCTGATTGTTGAAGTGTTACTTTAATTTTAAACAGTTTTGATTAACACTTCATTGGCTAAATGTTTTTCAACAACAGCAACATGTATTTATGCTCCTTGTTTGAATTTGAAATGAAAACCATAACACTGAACAGATGTAAAAAGATATGTTTTCAAGATCACCAATACTTAATTTTAATAGACCATCTATAACCAAACTAAATAACATATCATCTATCTAGATGGTGCATGAACATTCTATTGTTTCAATAATTTTAATATTGGTTTTACAATTGTTCAATTCTATCTGCTCTACATTATATATGTGTACTTGCTAGTTACCAGATCCTAAAGTATTTATCTGACAACGAGCTGGAATTTTTTCATATTGACGAGCCATCATGAAAATGATACTGGACTGTCAGACCCCCCCCCTGTTTTTGCTGGACAGACTGAAAATTTACTCACCTAGGTCTTCGTTCCAGTGGTCAATTTCGAGAACTGTATGACAGATTATTAATATGATACTATTACTCTATTTTATTTAACTGGTCGGGCGGAGTTGACCTTTAAATTTACATGATAGCATTCGATTTTATTTTGTGTATGTACAGGGCAGTTCCCGTTATTGACATTATTGAACTGTATTCAGCAGTGTCACCGAAATCAAGTCATACAAAAGGAATAGAACGCACAAGGGTGTAATTTAAATACACAGATTGGATCATACACGCACGACTGAATATAGCTGTATAAATGAAATTGATCAGGTAACCTGACCCTCCTAAATACATGGACTTTCCTGTAATCAGTCAGCCCGTGTTAAGCCACGCCCAACCAGTTGAAAAAAATAGAGTAATACAACCGATAGAAAATCAACAAAAGCACCTGCCACTCAAATGAAGTAATCAGATTTTCAGTTTTCACACCTTTCAATTATTTGCATTTGATGTTTGCTTGAATTTTAGAATGAAATGTTTATATTTTAGATGTGTGGTCTGCTGGGTGTGTTCTGGCTGAGCTTTTATTAGGGCAGCCTATATTCCCTGGAGATAGTGGAGTTGACCAGTTGGTGGAAATAATAAAAGTTCTAGGAACTCCAAACAGAGACCAAATTAAAGAAATGAATCCAAATTATACAGAATTTAAATTTCCACAAATAAAAACACATCCATGGTCAAAGGTATTATTTCTTTAAGAAAAATGAAAGATTTATTTACAATACATTTTGAGGAGCTGTTGTGGCTGTGGTCGTATGGTAGTTGGAGCTACAACTACCTATGCAATGGATGCTGATGCTGTAGGTTTGACTCCCGCTCAGGGAGAGGAGTACAACATTATGTGATAAAGTTTGTCAGGGACTTGTGGCAGGTCGGTGGTTTTCTCCAGGTCCTCCAGTTTCCTCCACCAATAAAACTGGTTTTATGAATATTGTTAGGTAATTAAAGTTTAAATTTTACTTAAGAACCAACAATGAAAATGTATTTAATAGATATTGCATCATTGGTTTAAATAATTTGATCTTCTGCCTAACTGAATTTGATTGGCATTTTTAATTACCAGTTTAAAATTGGAATTGATTTTTACTTATAAATGACATGTTATGTACTTGTGTATGTATTCTAGTATCAAACACATATATGTGTACAAGAAATTATTACATCTGATCGTGTTGTTGACAACAATACATATAGAATACTGTTAGCCATGAAGGTTGTGACAGACATTGGTAGCATAGCAGCAAGGCTATATAAAATATTTAGTATTCAGGGGTCCATTGTTGAAACTTTGCTAAATTGTTTTTTTTCTTTCCAATTGTTTGTCATTTAACGCTCGTTTGTATGTGTGATGTCTTGTCTTGTATATATTGTGTTGTCATTTAGATATTTGTAATAACCATTATATTGATTGTAATTATGTATTCATGTATGTATTTTGAGGAAAACCGCTCGTAGCCATTGGCTGTTGGTAATCCTCGTTAAACAAATAAAGAATTAGATTAAATTAAATTGCTGAACTTGTGATTAAGCTAATCATGTGATTAGCCATAATTACATGATTCATTCCTAATCACATAATCAGCTAATTCAATGATTAAATATGATTAGTTGATACATTGATTTAAAAAGAGTGCAGTAACAAAATTTAATCATTGCATTACTTAGATAAATATGTGATTAGGAATGAATCATGTAATTATGGCTAATCATATGATTAACTTAATCACAAGTTCAACAACGGACCCATATATAATACATACATTTTCCATCAGAAATGGAGACTGTCGTAGCTGTGATCATATGGTAGCTAGTTGGATTTACATCTACCTATGCAATTGATGCCTATCACAGCTACTGTTGTGAGAGTTTTGCAATGAATTTCTGTACTCGTAAACTTTATATTTTTAGACACTGCATTAATGTTGTGTTGATATTGAAGGAATATAGCATTAATCCATAGATGGTTTTATTTTATATTGAAGAAGACAATTTTATTAAAATAGCTTTCACTTTTTTTGTCATCAAGAAGTAACTGCGTAAACTAATTCAAGCTAGTTTACCGAGCTCAACATGTAAAACATGTGGAAAGAGTAGGAGAAAAAGTAATATCTTGCTGGTAGCAGAATAGATAGCTTTTGTCAATCTGATGCCTTGATTCAGCTGTTAAATGCAATATACTTAGGGATATAGTGTACTGTAGCATAACACTTAGTAAGGTTGTAGCTATTTCAGAATTACTCCACTTATCTTTTATATTGTAGTAGTGCATGTCCTTAATTAGATATTGACAAAATTTATTTTAGTTTATATATTTACTCTGTCATTATACACATTCTATTTGCAGGTATTTAGACCAAGGACACCACAAGAAGCTATTCAACTTGTTAGTAGATTATTAGAATATATTCCGTCAGCTAGAATTTCTCCTCTTGAAGCATGTGCTCATTGTTTCTTCGACGAATTACGAGAACCAGCAACAAGGTTACCAAATGGCAGAGAGTTGCCCCCATTATTTAATTTCACTCCTCAAGGTAAATTATTTGTAGTAGTATCATATGTATATCCTATTGACTTATTCTGATAGCGAACCACATTGGTGATGTAATGATTAGCGTGCTCGTCTTGAGTGTAGTAGATCTGTGAAACTAAAGACTATGAAAATGGTATTTGTTTCTTTTCCACTAAGCATGAAGCAGAAAGACTGGTTAGCTCGTAATCAGAGGTGAGCGACATGTCAACCCGCAGACAGTAGTTTCAGTTAGCTAGCACAATGAAAATACAATGGTCTAGCATGGACATCGTTTCCATCTCAGTGAAAGTAAAAAGGGGAGATAACTCTACTATTAACCATGTATTAAAAACTGCTGACCGTGTATTGAACATGCAGGGTTTCCATGTGTTTACTTTAAAACAATGATATTCCTAGAAGTTTGTAAGAAGTAAGATATTATTGATTACAAGTACAATGCGATGCTACAATTCAGTTACCAAATAATAGAGGTTAAATACAGTTTCTTTAAGACAAAAATTGTGTTTTACAAATTGGTACCAATGTGAGTGTAAAAATATTAGAAACTATTTCTTAAATTCTGTTCAATCAAGCATTTATCAGAAAGCTTTTTGTTGAAACTGGAAAAGAAAGGAATTTCTGGATTTTGGCAATTTTCTTAGCTGTAACATTTTAGGATCGATCTGGCAATAGGAAAACTTGTTTGGGCCTTATTTGTTTGTTGTCTAGAATGAAATAATGATCATCACTTGTGTTTCAAATGTATGAAATAATTTTCTTTTTTATTTCAGAAATATCAATACAGCCTAATCTCAATCCTAAACTTATACCTCCACACATTCGTGCCATTGTAAATGACGGTCAACAAGGCTCATCTCAGGACAGTACAACCAACCCAGATGCCCAGGGTACCACAGCAACAGGAGGAACAGCTTGAAAACAATTATAATTTAGTGATTTTTATATATAAAAAAAAGCTACAGCAGGGATGGTACCAATGGAAAGTTTTTGATGAAAAGTTGTGATATAATTAACTGATTGGATGGAGATTGGCAAACAATGCTCTAGATATTTTCTCTCGTCATTCTTGCTTCATGTAAACATTGGAGTGACACACTGTTGACGACTATTGTTGAAGCTTGTGATTTTAGAAAAAGTGACTATTTTATCTAAATTGATGGCATTTTTATCTACAATTTTATTTAGTTATTCATACCGAGTATGAAAATTTTTACTAGAGAAATACAGCTGATGCCAAACGAACTCCAATCATACTTAAACTGCCGAACATTTGTTTGACGGACAGATCATAAATTTGTATGCGAGTGAAAATGAATGAATGTGTTCTAATGTTGTGATTGTTAACTAACATTAGCAATACAAAACACCAATTGCATATTATTGAAAGAAATATTGTAGCCATTTATTCTTCTTTTGTCTGTATCTCGTAAAAGACAGGTCACATTCTAGTACATTGAACTACTACTGCTTGTTTCTATTGACTTAAGGAGAAAGCATTATAGCTCACCTGCTATCTTGCCTTGTTCATATGCAGTGGTGGTAGTTAAGAAGACCTTATTTTCTGTCTCTGTGATTAAGTCATACAAGTCTTGTATTTTATGTAATAAGAACAATTTAAAACAGCAATCTGATAACTCTCAAGGTTTTAAAAACTCCTCTTGATTAATATTATAGAATAATACAATGTAATCTGAATTAAATTCAGAGAACAAATAAGTATTAGATAATCTTTAGAGAATAGCATGGAGGTTGATTTGGCATTGCATATTGGCCACTTTAGTCTCAAGGGCAATATAGATCAAATGCACAAAGAAAATAAAAACTATTATTCTCTTATATGAAAGACTGGGAGATGGGACTTGTGAATAAAAATAGTTCTTATTTCCAAAATTATTAAGATTATGAAGTTGAATGAGTTTGGGAATTAAAAACATGTAGCTTGTTCATACAATGTTATTTATTGTAAAGACTTTGATAGTTTTTTTATGTCTCGCCTGTCATGGAATGTGACATGTTTTTTTTTGTCTCGCCTGTCGTGGAATGTGACACACGGGCATTAGTTATTTGTTGGTTACAGCAACCATCTAGATTTTTAATTAGAATCTTTTTTATTAACAACCAGACACAGCAAATTAACAATATTTGGTATATTCCTATATCTTACGATCTGCATCACATCTCTGTGTATGTCATATCACTTATCACAATATTTTAAGTCCAGTGACAAGGTTTCTATTTTGTTTTTAAATGTTAGCTTCTTTAATTAGGTACTTTTAATGGGATATGAAAATTTCATTTAAAATAAAGTTGTCAATTGTATTTGAATAATGGATATGTAAATTGTATTTGAATAATGGATATGTAAATTGTATTTGAATAATGGATACGTAAAACCTATTAAAAAAATACTTTACAAACCTATGGCCCCTCTATTCGTACCAATTTAAGATAGGAATGCATCAAATATCAAGGAATAAAATTAATGACTGTCGGGAAGTAAATATTGTACTAGCAGAACCAGTTTAGTCATGATGACCTCTTATGTTATCCCGGTAGCTGAATGCATTGCATCTGTGTAAATATCATTCATGTGTGTTAAATTGTAAATATTTTACATTTTCTTCTATCACATGGCATTTCAACTTTAAATAAGACCAATTATCATTGTATCAATGTTATGCTATTTTTTTTAGGACAATCGTAAAGTCACCTACCATGTGTTGTTAGTGAATGCTCATGACATTTGTTGGTACAAATTCAGCTTCGGCAAACATTGGCACTGGCATGAAATAAACTTTTACTGCTTGTTATCAGTATTATTAACAACTTATGTAACTTTAAGGAAGTTTTGAGAAAGTAAAACTCACTGTATTACATAATCATCACTTATTTAAATGGCTAAACTCTTCCGAAGAAAAAAAAAATGAAAAAAATTACTTTATTTTTTTTTTCAAGAACCACATATTGTAGATCGTAGATATAGGGTATGCTGGTACACTCTTATTTTCTTATCTAATACAATCTAATGTAGTTGGATTATTAGTTTTTAAATGTTGACATTTAGTATGACTCAAAAATGTACAGCATGTACAGACAGGCGAGACATCGTTCATTGTCCACACTCTTGTATAACTTTTCTTATTTAATCGATTTAGAATTTTATGACCAAAGTTTAGAAGTTAGAAATGTTAAGTTTAATTAACAATTTTTTTTTACAAATGGTAATATTTCAAAATCATGCACAAATGAAATGAATTTAGTTTGCTTTGTAAAAAAAATTCTTTTTGGGGAAGATTTCATCACTTTTAGAAAAATCAAAAAATATTTGGTTGATAGGGACATTCTGTTGTTATTTTTCGCCCTATATATATTTATTTGTATTAATACATTTGCATGTAAAATTGTTCAAATTCTTATCTTCCATACATATTACCTTATTTATTATTTTCTATGTTTTTGACATTTAACTATTAAAAAGGAACGTGACAAGGATATAAGTTTTGTAATATTTATACTCTTGTTAATTTGCAAGTCAAGCCTTGAGTAGAAAGGTCATTTGTAACAACATAACCAGTATTAGGAGACCAGATTTACATTTAGTAAGGCTGTTCCAGATTTAAATGTATGGAGGGCATGATTAACATTTGATTAAGAAATGCCTGACCTCCTTTATTCAATTTTAATCACAACATACCATATAAAATATAATTATGATTTTCTACCCTTGTATCTTTGATAGTGTAAGTGTATTATAAGCTATCATTGTTTATATAAAAAAAAAACGTAATGGTCTATTCCTCGACACATTTAAAACTGGAACAACTGTCATCAATGCACAAGTTAACATTTATAGACTACTGTTCAAGTTGTATGATGTACATGTTGGTAAAAATAAAACTGAAAACACAACTTTTAAAACATTTTATCTTTTGATTTTTTTAGATACTTAATGAAAAACATTTGATTTCAAAGATGTGTATTATTTAGCATTTTGTTGGCAAATGACCAACCTGATTCTCAAGATTGGCATGCGTGTGTTTTGTTTAAGTAAGGAAATGTGTATGAAAAGATATGAAAGGTGACGAGACCATTATTTTAATGTTGTTCTCTATGTTTTAATTCATTTTTTCACCATTTCCATTTTCTGATTTTGTGTAAAAGGATTTAGAGCAAAAGTTGATTTTAGCTCATCTGAAGCTTGATGTGAGCCATTTTCATCATTTTTCATCCTTTATCGTCGTCTAAACTTTTCACATTTCATGGCCAGTTGGAAGCAAACTTGACAAGAATGTTCCTTAGGTGGCACAGTTTACGATTTTGGTGCTGATCGGAAATTCAGCATAGTTACCAGAGCCAATAATGTATTCTGATTAGCTGCGATTTCAGATCTATGATACTGGAAGAATGCTCATTAGATGGTCCAATACTAATTTTGTTTTTTGTGTGTATCATAGAACTGCGGTAGCCACCACTACACAACATTGTTTCAACTTAGTGCAGTACAGGAAAATGGACAGATAGTTTTCTTAGAAACTAGAAGCTATTGCATGAACATTCATGGATGGTCCCATAGAAAATTTCAATTTTTAGAATTAGAAATCCAATATGGCCACCACTAATGCAAATTTGACATAAGACCATACAGGAAAAACATTTTTACAGATTCTTACCTGATACTGCTGAACCATTTGACTGGAAAATGTTCTTGGATGACACTACCATAGGTATGTTTTATGTGTCTGAGAAATTCAGGATGGCTGCAAACACAGGGCAATATTTTATCATACGATCCAGTGGAAAAATAAATAGGTATTTCCCCTCCTGAAATTGTAAACTTGATAGAAGCCAAACTACATAAATAATCATGGTGTCTTCTCTTACAAAAGAATATTATTTTGTGTCGATCAGGATGTCAAGATGACGGCCACTGCAGGACAAATTTACCTTTGGACCCATTTGGGAACAACAAAAAGTTTTTCTTATCTGAAATCTATAAACCATTTGACAGAAAACATAGTTGTAATGTCCCTTGGATGATCCTTGAACTAATGTCTGATTTTTTGTATTGTTTTGAAATCCCATGCAGCAGCAACCTTGGGGCAAAGTTATAACAGGACTCCATGGTAAAATCAGGGATGAAAGTTTTTCTCTCATCAGCAGATATTCTCTTTTTTAAAGTACCGGTAATATGAAAGGCAAATATCGTGGAATTTTTGGATTAAATATTTTCACTTAATATGTCACTTAATTTTAACTAAAATCAACTGCATAACATTAAAAATCCACTCAAAAGCAGATTTTAAGAGCAAATCGCAAAATATTTGACAGCAGATAATTATGTTGTCCCATACAGTAATGCAAAGGATATGTGCGTGACCCAAGATGATTTGAACTCTTTAGTGGAGATAATCGCTCATGCGCAATGTTCAGTTGATGAAAAAAAATAAAAATATATTTGCAACAACAAAAATTGGTTCACATGACATGAAACAGATTCCTTAATGATCATTGTCAGGAATGTTTGCGTGCTTACCTCAGCATCCATGATTGTTTATCTATTCTTCACGAGGTCGTGATCGGCAATCATCGGAACAAAACAACCGAAAGTTAATCAGTTCTCCACAACAATGGCGAGGACGGTAAACATGCACACAGATTTGCAGATTTCTAGTTGGAAACATATTTCGACTTGAAACGTGCATGAATGGCTTAGTAAAGGTACCGCCGTATTCCAAATTGAATTTTCAGGGACAAATTTTCTTCACCCAAAACTGGTGTAATATTACTTTAAACTAAATATTTATAAAATGTGTCAAACTTGGTGCAAAAAGCTTGAAAATGAGGATATTTGGGCATTGTATATTGTATATTTCACCAGTGTGAACTTTCATCTCTGTAAAATGGAAAAATAGATTAATTCAGGTATTAGAAAATAGATTGAATCCAAATAGTCAATGTGTTCATTTACAAACAAAAGTTTTTGTGTGGATAGAAAATTCAAGTTGACTGACACCACAGGACATTGTTTAACTATTGGGTTATTAATAGAAAGATAATTTTTCTCAAAAACTACAAACTTGCTTGAACCCAAACAGTATAAGAATTACCAGTAGAGTGATACAATCTCCAGTGAGCCTAATGAGATAGAATTAACATAAAATTAACTTTTTAATTACCAAAAAATACAACAAAGCAAAACAAAAGTGTAAATGTCTATATTAAAGTACAAATTTTAATTAAATCAAACATGTTTTTTGTGTTATTATTCTTATGGTCTTGGATTTCAATAATAGTTTATTTATTAGATGGGGAAAATTATTTACATCAGAAGGATTTTAATAATAATTTATTTATAAAATGGGAAAATTATTTACTTCAGAAAGATTGACAAGGTAACAAGAAAGACCTTGTATATATAAAAATCTACACTTTTAATATTGTCCTGAAATTTTGATGAATGTCTTTATACATTCATTATAAACAATCAAATTTGTAAAACTCAAATACTTTTTTCATCTTCCCAGAAAAAAATATCACAAAATTTTTTCCAATTACCAGTATGTAGGATTTTTCAATGCCTTTCATATCTTTAGAAATGTACAAGAATTTCTTGTGCATTTTACAGAATCTAGTCTTATCATGTTTAAATGTTCATTGACTAGAATAAATGCTGAGTGTATTAACTAGTTGTATTAATACTCTAAATGATGTATAATATTACCCAGTCCTAATCTACCGTTTAATTTAGTAGAGTAAAGGTCAAGGTTCATTTTCTTATGATTTTCATACATTTCTGATCAATCAATTGGTGAATTTCTGATAAGCATACATCTGTGCCAAGTCAGGATCTGGATTTTAAATCCCATATACCGGTACAATGTTCAATGGGTTGAACTGAGAGGTGGTTGTTCGTTTTGTTGATATTGACAGCATCGTTGACCAACTCTGTTTAACTTTCTTTTCATAATCCATAAAAAATGATTATTACTGTTACATTCATGAATTGAAGTGATGAACACAATCAAAAGAACAAATTCAGTCACCCCATATAAGAGTGTACGCCTGTAAAAGAACTTCCATACTTATTCAGCTCATCTTTACTGAAGAACCATGTGGACTGTTGGCATCAATTTGCATCCATCGTCATCATATTTTGTTATTATAGAATCTCATCTGGGCCAAATGCAAACTAACTTGCAGGAATGTTCCTTAGGTGAACCTCATTGGGATGTTGTTAGAAAAGATGGATGCCACCACAGGATAGATTTACATATTGGAAAATATTTTTAAAATATTATCAGTCGCCACTGAATTTGTTGGAATGTTTGTTGAATGATTCTGTACAAAATGTCAGATGACTGCCACTGCAAAACTTTATTGGACCCAAACTATTCATGGATTATCATTACATGGCCTCTTATAAAGTTTTCATTTTGTTTTTTACAGATCTGAAATCTGAGATATATAGATTCTCCTTCAGTTGCCTGTGGGTTACGATATTTCTCCACTCAAGAGAGTTAAATTAAAAAAATTTAACCACAAGCCGTCAGGCGAGTGGTTAAAATTTTTAATTTAATTCTCGAGAGTGGAGAAATATCATAACACACATGGGCAACTGAAGGAAAATTTGTTTCTTTCCATTATTTAACACGAACTTTATTTCAAAAGCCGTCAAATGCGGGGAAAGGCACGAGACATTTTAATCCTCCAGAGGATTACAGATTTTTCCACCACTGGTTCAGCAGGGTTAAAATGCCATAATAATGGGAGAAAGCTGCCTCCATAAGACATGGTATAACTTGGAATCTTATGGCAAAAATGTTTTTAAAACGTCCTTTTCTTAAACAACTGAAAAAAAAATTGACTGGAATAAGTTCCTCTACAAAGTTGAGGACTTTTAGAATGATCACAAATGAAATATGGCCACCACTACAGGAAAAAGTTTTAACAGGACACAAGAGGAAAGTGTTAATATATCTTCTCAGAAACCACAAACCAGGTTGAATTTGAAAATAATATGATAATTTGTTATCAGTTGATTGTTATAAACTAAGCAGAGTCTTAAGTTATGTTAACTTAATGATACATGTATGTAAAAGAAATGAAGAGAATGAACACATTTTTAGCGTATTGCTATCACTTGGCGTCCGTCCGTTAACTTTTTCATATTTTAATCTACTCCTCTGAAACATCTGGGCCAAATGGAACCAAACCTGGCAGAAAGCATCTATATAAGGTCCTCTATAAAGTTTCTTCATTTCGTCCCATTCCACCAACAAATATGGCCGCCAAGGGAACATGTGGTAAAATTGCACGTTTTTGGTAATAACTAAAAAAACGTTAATAATATCAGAAATCTGACGGGGTAAAAATGATCAGCACAGCAAGATCTATAAACTACCCTGAAATTTGATTACCTATCTTGGAGTTATTGCCCTTTTTTCATCAAATTTTCAAAATTTTAATACTTTTTGTCCTTTATTTCAAAAACTATAAGAGATAGATGTTAAGTTTAAATTAAAAAAAAATGTGCAGCCTGTCAAGATCTACCTACCCTGCAATTTTGAAGTAAATCCCATAACCCATTTTGGAGTTATTGCCCTTTTTTCATCAAATTTTAAAAATGTTAATACTTTTCATCCTTTATTTCAAAAACTATAAGAGATAGATGTTAAGTGTAAACTGAAAACATGTTCAGCTTGTCAAGATCTACATGCCCTGCAATTTTGAAGTAAATCTGATTACCCATGTAGGAGTTGTTGCCCTTTTTTCATTTTTTCATTTTTTTTTTAATTTAAACATTTTTGTCTGATATTTCAAAAACTATTAGAGATAAAGGTTAAGTTTAAATTGTAAAAATGTGCAGCATATCAAGATCTACCTACCCTGCAATTTTGAAGTTAATCTGAGTACCCAATTTGGAGTTATTGCTATTTTTTCATCAAATTTTCAAAATTTTAATACTTTTTGTCCTTTATTTAAAAAACTATAAGAGATATATGTTAAGTTTAAACTGCAAACATGTTCAGCATGTCAAGGTCTACCTACCCTGCAATTTTTAAGTAAATCTGAGTACCCATTTTGGAGTAATTGCCCTTTTTATTCCAAAATGATTATCTCACTTCGGTGGAACTTTGCGCAGCTAATGCACCATATGAAAATTTACAAAAAGGATAGCTGCTCTCACTTAACATTATCTTTTATGCATAAATATAGAAAACAGTTAAGGTAATGATTATCTCCCTTTGAAATTTGCTTCAGTATCATTCTATTGTCAGGTGAGCGATACAGGCTTAGTGGGCTGAGCCTCTAGTTTTCATTGCCAAATAAAAAAATCTAACTTGCCTTACTGAATTAGTGTTTGATCTCAATTGGATGAAATTCAAAGGTGATTGGTGTATTGATCTTGTGCTTATCTAATGAAAAAGTTATGTATCAATTCAGTTTTGATTGACAAGTCAGATGGTATGTTTATAACATGGTTATGAACTGGATTCTACTGGTTTCATTGCCTGTCAAAGTTGGTACTTCTTTTGCCATCAGGGTAATTTGCTACATGCATTTTGTTAGTTTTATACAAAACTGCCAGTTTTGACCTTTTTCAAATAAGGGTAGAAATGACAAGAACAGATATCTGGCAGTTGCAACAACTTTTAAGAAGAATTGGAAGAGCAAGATATTTTATCAATTTATTGCAGTTTGAATATTCTTGTCATACTATTACAACTGAAAGACTTCTTTGAATAGAAATATTTGGATCTTCATCTATAAGTAATTTTAATTCAATTCACATTTCATGCCAATTAATTAGTTGGTAGCTGACCACATCCTAATGGAATAGGTAAAAATATGACCCAGTGGTATCAAGATGACCATTGAATGTCAATGAATTTAGATACAAATCCTAGTGATATATAGATGTGATTCTGTAAATGAAGATTACAAGTACCAAAAGTATACACAGTCAAACCTGTATTAAGAGGTCACCTTTGGGATAAAGAAAAGTGGCCTTTTAAGACAGGAGATATCTTAAAAGAGACTGAATTCATATGAAATGTTATACGACAGGACAGGAAAAGGGTGACCTTTTAACACAGGTTAACACTGCTTAATAGAGGCAGCCACATGGGCAGGTTTGACTGTAAAAGGAAAAATAGTCTTTCCTTGGAATGACCAATAAATATGTAATAATAGTTGTGAGGAAGAATCATGTAACATTAGAATAGAACCAAGCCTTTAGAAAGCCAACATTTTATATCCTAGTGTAATAGAGAGTTCAAACAAACTGCTCTAGAAACAACATTTCAGAGGGATTTTAATTGTCTTGTTATTGTGTAGGACTAAAGTCAAAATGCCACGTAGGCTGCATTATCAAGATTATCATTGTGTAGGACTAAAGTCAAAATGCCACACAGGCTGCATTATCAAGATTTTAGAATATAGAACCACTAGTATTAATTCAATAAATACTGAAATGTAAGCGAAAGTTTGTAGAAATTAAGCCACAAGGGTCAATTGGGTCAATTCATAGGGTTTAACATTTCATATTTGTAGCAATTTAGAACGAATCAGCAGTAGAATTACTAACAATGCTATTTGACATTGAACATCATTGTGCATAACTGAAATGTGGAGCACTTGTTGAACCAGTAACAAGTTACAACTAAAGGGATGGCTTGCTTTAAGGGTCATAAAAATGAAATTATCTTCTGTTATTAACTATGAATGAACAGTATTGGTAGATTGTATAGCATGTACAGACTCAAACTTGTACAACAGAAGTCTAAGGGTCTAAAGTTCACCATACTAGGTTATAATGTGGCAAATCTAATTTGGTATAAAGCATCGTTTTGATACAGAAATTGAAATTTGTACAAATGATTTACCCCAACAACCAAAGGTGTATTGTCAGGTGAATAATGGAGATACATATCAAAATTTAGTTTGAAGAATTTTGGTCATAATTGTTTTTTAGCTTTTAGCAAAACAAGAGATGTGGAGCAATTTCAGTATTTTCATAAAGGGAATTACTGGACTGTCCAGCATAAAAGTTGCATTTTTTATTTTGAATAAGAGCATATTCTTTTAACCGATACACAGAGCACTTTTGGTTTCTTCAGGTTTGCTAAGAACATAAATAATATAATTTTCAAATTGCCATATCTTTAAACAGTTGTAAAATTAGATTTTTATTGCTAATGCATTAATGCCTTTCTACCATCTAATTAAAATTCATTGCTCCCATTTTGTTCTGTCGCATAACATAACAAAACTGGGAGCTATTAAAAATTGAATATTAATTAGATTGGTCTTTCTAAAAATGCCTTCAAATTCTCAGATGAGCTTGGCCAATAATGCAATTACATCAATATTTTTTTTTAACATTGTGTAAGCTTCAGAAAGCATACACATCATCTATAAATACTTGACAGTTTTAAAATATAAGCATAATCTAATATGAAAACACATTATTATCTTGCATTTCATTATTTTGATCGAGATCTCTACTTTAATTGTGGTGTTCCTATTTTTGTTAACACATCAAAAGAATATTTATTAAAAAAAGTTCTCTTTAATAAATGATAGTAAAAATCAACTTGATGACATTTTGTTCATACATGTGTTGTTTTAATACAAGTGTATAGATGTGGTAACCTGACAATCCAAAGACAAAAAAAAACAAAAAAACATCATTTTATTTTCTATTTCAGAGTTATGTCCCTTTGAAATTATTGGAAAACAAATGTTGTTATATATTGAGAGAACAAATGTCATTTCTACTGGTTTTCTTTGCCTGTTTTGTTCCCTTTTCAACTTTAGTGACAATCCCGCTAATTACAACTTGTTCAGTTTAAATCAAGTTGTATTCTTATTTGGTGTGCTTGATTGCAGTGGCAAGGATATGTTGAAATAAAAAAATATAAAATTTAATCATTTTTAAGCTGCAGCATGATCAGTGATATGTCTTTAATGAATAATGAGTAAGTTAAATATATAATATTCATGCATGTGAAATTAAGTGAAAGAATCAAATATGTATGAACAAATTGGATGAAATTCTTGAAATTATTATTTATATTGTATGCTAGAAATGTTTTTTTTTTTAATTTAACGAACAATTGTAAAACAAACTTTGTAAAAGTTTATACAGTGAGACCTGTCTAAGCTTAATCTTGTAAATACAGAACATTAAATAAAGTCCCAATATGAGAAATCTGTGTTTATTTAACTTGTATAAACTGAACACCTGTCTATTGTGAATACAAAAGTTGGTTCTAGGGAGATTCAGCCTAGACAGGTTTCACTGCTGTATACCGGTATGTACATTGTATGTATCAATTTTATCCCATTTGTCGTGTGTCCTTCACATTGAGAAGTATCATTGATAATGAAGCCAATAATTTGTGAACAAGATGTAATTCGGTAAGAACTATGTGACATCTTATATTAAAATAAATAATCTTAATGGTTTTACTTTATAATAGCTTAAAGTACAGTCAAACCTACTTTAAATGGCACCTCTATAATAATAAATCACTGTCTATAAAGGACAGCCTCATTTTCCCCATTAATGAATAGTACATATAATTTTAACCTGTATATAAAGGGCAACCACTCATAAAGGGCACATGTTCAGGTTCCCTGAGTGCCCTTTCTATACAGATTTGACTATATCAATTTATTTCTGCTAATTAAATTTGACCTATCAGATCTTATCCAAATGTTTTTTTATAGAAAATTCAGAAATACTAAGGGCAGTTTTTTTCTCTACAAGATATGTGAATTAAGGGCAAATGAAGTATATAAGGTGCACATTACATTTAATTTTGTCTCCGTTTTGATATTGTACATGTTGAAATATTTCTTAAAGATAAAACCCGTTTTAAATAAATATGACTACATCAGGAATTGTGTTTTGTTATATGTATTGAAAACATCACATCTTTTTATAAAGCAGTATAAATTGTGCAGTCATGTTATGTTATAGGTCTGTCGTCCTGGATATCTTTAGACACAGTGATTTCCGTGGTGAACTTTTGTTTTTAGTTTTAGTTTATAACAATTTTATTTGCTCATAGAGACTAGAGGCTCAGCCCACTGAGCCTGTATCGCTCACCTGACAATAGAATGATACTGAAGCAAATTTCAAAGGGAGATAATCATTACCTTAACTGTTTTCTATATTTATGCATAAAAGATAATGTCTTTGGGCCAGGTGAGCTAAAAAATTATGAAAAAAGGGCAATAACTCCTAGATGGGTAATAAGATTTACTTCAAAATTGCAGGGCATGTAGATCTTGACAAGCTGAACATGTTTTCAGTTTACACTTAACATCTATCTCTTATAGTTTTTGAAATATAAGACGAAAAGTATTAAACTTTAAAAAAAAATTGATGAAAAAAGGGCAATAACTTCAAAATGGGTAACGGGATATACTTCAAAATTGTAGGGTAGGTAGATCGTGACATGCTGCACATTTTTGCAATTTAAACTTAACATCTATCTCTTATAGTTTTTGAAATATAAGACGAATAGTATTAATATTTTTTAAAATTTGATGAAAAAAGGGCAATAACTCCAAAATGGGTAATGACATTTACTTCAAAATTGCAGTGTAGGTAGATCTTGACATGCTGCACATTTTTGCAATTTAAACTTAATATCTCTCTCTTATAGTTTTTGAAATATAAGATGAACAGTATTAAAATTTGATGAAAAAAGGGCAACAACTCCAAAATGGGTAATGGGATATACTTCAAAATTGCCGGGTAGGTAGATCTTGCCATGCTGAACATGTTTGCAGTTTAAACTTAACATCTATCTCTTATAGTTTTTGAAATAAAGGACGAAAAGTATTAAAATTTTGAAAACTTGATGAAAAAAGGGAAATAACTCCAAAATGGGTAATGGGATTTACTTCAAAATTGCAGGGTAGGTAGATCGTGACATCCTGCACATTTTTGCAATTTAATCTTAACATCTCTCTCTTATAGTTTTTGAAATATAAGACGAAAAGTATTAAACTTTTAAAAATTTTATGAAAAAAGGGCAATAACTCCAAAATGGGTAATGGCATTTACTTAAAAATTGCAGTGTAGGTAGATCTTGAGATGATGCACATTTTTGCAATTTAAACCTAACATCTATCTCTTATAGTTTTTGAAATAAAGGACGAAAAATATTAAAATTTAAGAAATTTGATGAAAAAAGGGCAATAACTCCAAGATGGGTAATCAGATTTACTTCAAAATTGCAGGGTAGGTAGATCTTGCTGTGCTGATCATTTTTATCCCATGTCAGATTTTTGATATTATTAACGGTTTTTGAGTTATTACCCAAAGACCTGCAATTTTACCATATGTTCTATTTTTAGTAACAGTGGCCATGTTTGTTGGACGAATGGAAAAAAATGAAGAAGTTTTATAGAGGATCTTACATAGATGCTTCCTGCCAAGTTTGGCTCCATTTGGCCAAGCAGCTTCAGAGGAGAAGATTTTTTTAACATTAGCCAATCAGAAACAAGAATTGCCCTTGGCGGCCATATTTGTTGGTGGAATGGGACGAAATGAAGAGACTTTATAGAGGACCTTATATAGATGTTTTCTGCCAAGTTTGGTTCCATTTGGCCCAGTTGTTTCAGAGGAGTAGATTAAAATATGAAAAAGTTAACAGACGGACGACGGACGCCAAGTGATGGCAATACCTCACATGACCCTTTGGGTCAGGTGAGGTAACAAAAAGGATAAGACAAAAGTTTTACCAACTTATGAACTCTTCTCCTTGGAATTACATAACAAGTATAACACATATACATATGGAAAAAGAGCATGAACATTAATGAAAGTATACCAGTAACAATTACACATGTAACAGAACAGAAAAACAGTAATATACAATAAGTTTATACAATAATGAATCATTTAGATCTTCTAATAAACTTATATTAAACAGTTATCTTCATAAGTTAGATTTTGGTTACCTCTATTTGTTCTAGTCCACCAATCTGAATTTTTAACACAAAGATCCTCTAGTTTACCCATATTTATGAGTTTTACCTTAAAGATCCTTGGCATAGAATAAAGGTTGGGAAAGATTTGAAAAACTGCAACTGTATCGGTTTCCAAACAAGAGGTCTCATGTACAAAAAGGGTATTTAAGCCCTGTATATTACAGTGATTATTTTTGGTTTCACCTCTTTCACATTGCAAATACAACTCCTCTGAGGTCATTGGTCCTATAGGTTCCATATTTGGTAGGATGGTTGGTCCTGACATCTAGTTCATCATATTACCCTGCCATTCTGATTCAACAATTTTTTGGAGTTTTAACGTTTTCATGCATTTTCAATATTATTATACTTTGCAAATGCAACTCCTCCGAGGACATTGGTACGATAGCTTTCAAATTTCATATTTGATTGGTCATGATGTGTGGTTGATCATATTATCCTGTAGGAGTTGTTTTCGTGCATTATCAATATAGTTATACTTTGTAAATGTATCTTCTCTGAGATCATTGGTGACTTTCATATTTTGTAGGATGATTGGTCATGTTAATCACCAGTTTCAACAATATTTCAGTTATATCGTGGCTGTCAGTTTTTTTGGTGGAGGAAACCAGAGAAAACCTGTCGCAAGTCACAGACAAATTTTATCACATGATCTTGTATCCGCGGTTACACCTTGTCATGAGTGGGATTCAAACTCACAACGTTAGTGGTGATAGACACTGATTGCATAGGTAGTTCTAAATCCAACTACCATACGACCATAATTGGCCGTCATCCTGTGTATATAATATATATTTTGCATGGCATAATGACCTTTCAATAGAGTAAATTTTAGCAAGAAAATTTTGACAATTACAGTAATGGATATTCATTTCTTACAGACAGTTATATTGTGTAAATAACTGTCACCTACAATCAGCTGTTTCTTAGACAGTTATATAAGTGTAAATAAATGTCACCTACAATCAGCTGTTTCTTAGACAGTTATATAGTGTAAATAATTGTCACCTACAATCAGCTGTTTCTTACAGACAGTTATATAGTGTAAATAACTGTCACCTACAATCAGCTGTTTCTAACAGACAGTTATTAGTGTAAATAACTGTCACATACAATCAGCTGCTCAGTTTAAAATATGTGGTGGTGGGACATGCTGTCGTCACGACATTGCTTAGTTAAATATGTGGTGGGGGGACATGCTGTCGTCACGACATTGCCTAGTTAAATATGTGGTGGTGGGACATGCTGTCGTCACGACATTGCTTAGTTAAATATGTGGTGGTGGGACATGCTGTCGTCACGACATTGCCTAGTTAAATATGTGGTGGTAGGACATGCTGTCATCACGACATTGCCTAATTAAATATGTGGTGGTGGGACATGCTGTCATCACGACATTGCCTAGTTAAATATGTGGTGGTGGGACATGCTGTCGTCACGACATTGCCTAGTTAAATATGTGGTGGTAGGACATGCTGTCATCACGACATTGCCTAGTTAAATATGAGGTGGTGGGACATGCTGACGTCACGACATTGCCTAGTTAAATATGTGGTGGTGGGACATGCTGACGTCACGACATTGCCTAGTTAAATATGTGGTGGTGGGACATGCTGACGTCACGACATTGCCTAGTTAAATATGTGGTGGTGGGACATGCTGTCGTCACGACATTGCCTAGTTAAATATGTGGTGGTGGGACATGCTGACGTCACGACATTGCCTAGTTAAATATGTGGTGGTGGGACA
>MJUT01059659.1:326881-341497 GCA_002080005.1 Gigantidas platifrons
TTTTCACCGTACAAATAAACTCCTTTGTTTTATGAAAATGTAACATGGGATGGGAATATTAAGAACAAAATTAGAACGATATACAATTATAAACATTGTATTGTAGTTGATCTGATATTAAAACATAACCAAACGGGCACGATGTTGAAAAGAGTCAGATACATGTTATTTATTCAACTAACATGATCTGACTGTGTGACATCACATGAAGAGGTGTCATGGCCGCTTACACTACGACAGGAAATTCCAAATATTCATATTTTTAATTGGGTATATTAATGTTAATAAAGGTGGTTTTTTTTAAATAATAAGTTATTTACGAATAACAAGTTATAATGAATTGAATTAAAACAACTTTTCAACTGACTGGTCTTTTCCTTTAACAAATGCAATTTGAGGATAAAGAATGTTGTTTTCATCATATCTTTAAATGACCTCACTTGGGTGCTGATTATATTCTTCATCTAAAACAGAATGTTGTCATATTAACAAGTAGGCATTGAAAAAAAATCTAACAATGTTATCCTCAAAATCAGTTAAATTAATCCAAAAGATGACAGATATTAATCAATCTTACACAATATACATGTAGTCTTGATATTAAACCAAAAATAAAATATAAATCAGCACGAAATAGTATGTACAATATATATATATATGCAGATGTATTACTCTTGTTTTTAAAGAGAGCTTCAGATATGTTTACTTGAAATGATGGTCTATCTCTGTCAGGTTTTTTTTTTGCACTTGGGGCCAAAATTTTCCATGTAAATGTTTATAATAACACGAGCATGAAGAGATTAATGATCAATTGTTGATGTCGCAATTCCTATTTAAAACAACTATCTGTAGCACCTATGTATTTTTAGCGTTCTCTTGTTCAGTATATGATGTCAGACTTCAAAAGTTACTGACCTGAACTTAAAAAATAAATAGCAAATCTTAAGCACAATTACAATGGAAAAAAATCAGTCGAGCTTGCTCGCCTGATCAAATATTTACTGGCAATGAGCAATAAGACCAGTACTAAAGTCACAGATTGCTTGTATATTAGATGTGACTAATCAATGCTAATATTAATTATGAATATTTAATGCCACTTTCACAGTTATTCAGCCAGATTTTTTCATTTTTGAAATAAATGAATTAATTCTTATTTTATCTATTATTTTTCAGAGCAATTAGTCCAAAAAATTAATCAGTATTGGTATTTAGTCTTTTTTTATAGCAAATCTTCACATTTATGCTTATAATTTATCGTTAATTTCTCACAAGTTTATGACCATGTCAATTATAGATAATGTCTATTTAATTAGGTAATAAACAAATAATAAATTTACAAATGTGTGATTTGCTGATTTTCCCGAAAGAAATACTGGAATTAAGGCTTACTAAGGCATAGGTATAAAAATCAAATGATAATGGATGCTGACAGCAGGAGATGAAGAACTTCAAGTGATGGAAAAATTCCAAAGGCCAAACACCAGATAACCTAAATAAACTAGAGGCTCACCTGACATAAACTAAGTCCTCTTAAGAATGTCTGCATGCCGAATACATCTAAGTTACTATTCAAATCCCATAGGGTTCTATGTTAAAACTATGTCTGCTCATGGCAGCCATCTTGGATGGAGGTAGTAGTCAGCGGACACAATTTTAAAAGTATACTACCCAAGGACCATCCATGCCATATTTGCTTTAAATTGGCTGACTGGTTTCAGAGGGAAGACTTTTAAACAATTTTCCCATAGGTCCTATGTTAAAACTAAGTAGAGTCATGGCAGCCATCTTGAATTTCCGATCAGCAAACGATTCACAAATTTAGTACAGGATCACCCAATGATCATTCCTGTAAAGTCACAATTCAATTGGCTTAGTGGTTTCTAACAAGAAGATTTTTAAAATTTCGACCAATCAGAACACATTATGGGCCCTGGCAGCCATGTTGGATTTCCGATCAGCGCCAAGAACAAAAATCTTGTATATGACCATCTAATGAACATTTCTGCTAAGTTTGGTTCAAATCTGTTTCGTGGTTTCAGAAAAAAAAAGATGAAAATGTGAAATTCCCATAGGGTCCAATGTTAAACTAAGTTGAGTCATGGTGGCCATCTTGAATTTCCGATCAGCAAACGATTCACAAGTTTAGTACAGGATCACCCAATGATCATTGCTGTAAAGTCACAATTCAATTGGCTTAGTGGTTTCTAACAATAAGATTTTTAAAATTTTGACCAATCAGAACACATTATGAGCCCTGATCAGCGCCAAAAACAAAAATCTTGTATATGACCATCTAATGAACATTTCTGCCAAGATTGGTTCAAATCTGTTGCGTGGTTTCAGAAAAAAAGATGAAAATGTGAAATTCCCATAGGGTCCAATGTTAAACTAAGTCGAGTCATGTCGGCCATCTTGGATATGCGATCGGCACAAAAATAACAAATTTAGTAGAGGACCATCCAGTCATCATTTCTGTAATGTTACAATTCCATCGGCTGAGTAGTTTCTGACAAGAAGATTTTCAAAGTTTTAACCAATCAGAACACATTATTGGCCCTGGCGGGCATGTTGGATTTCCGATCTGCACCAAAATAACAAATTTAGTAGAGGACCTCCCAATGAACATTTCTGCCAAATTTGGTCCAAATCAGTTCAGTGGTTTCAAAGAAGAAGAAGAAAGTATGAAAAGTTTACAGATGCGGACGACGACGGACGCAAAGTGATGACAAAAGCTCACATGACCCTTTGGGTCAGGTGAGCTAAAAAGGTAGATATAGAATTTCTTGTATCAAAAAATATTATATCATGAAATAAAAAAAATGTACAGTATATTATATGTACCACTAAGATTGAGAAAATAACATTACAAATGATGGCAAAGTTCCAAAGGTCAACAACGAGATATTATAAAATAAAAAACAACTTCAACTAGTAGCATTCAGCTCAAAAAACATACAATAAATCCTGAGCTTTTTAAATACCGTATCAACTTGATCTAAAAACTAAAACTACAAGTATCCGATATTATACATACATTATTTCTTTCCTTAAGGAAAATACAAGTACATGTACTAACATATCTATATTGCATATATTTGTAGTTTTAACTGAAAGTTTTTGTACATCATCATAAACCTGTCAGAAATTTCAATATTTTTTCAAAGGACATACAATGTATAAAAAAAAACCCAGAAAATAACATTTTACACTTAAGCCAAGAATTGAAGAAAAAAATGAAAGTAATGACAATATTTTTTAATCACTGTTTTCCATTTCTTTCCTGTCACAGCACAGTTTTGGTCTTCAAAGAGCTATAGATGTCTACATATAACTGGCAACAAAAACTGATAAAAGTTAACAATAAAATCTCTCATTTCTACCAAATACACATACTAGTAAAAAGGGAGATACATTGAAAATGGACAGTCTACAATCTTAATAGTAAACATGTAAAATAAAGTTGTCTACATCAATTTAACATAAATTATATGTAGAAGATGATTTCTAACATGGAAACTGGGATAATATATAAAATAAAAACAATACACTATAGGACTAAGTAATTAAATAAAGCACATTTATAACATTTCATAAACAAGCAACATTTAAATTATGTTTTCATAATAAACTGAAAAATTCAAATACTTTCTTTCAAAATGATGCCATAATGAATGAGGGAAATGGTGATAACCAAAATGAAGTTGAAAATCTTACACACCAGATTTTCAACTATTCAGCTAAAAACATACAATGAATCCTGAGTTATATAGAGGCCTATTAATATACAAATGTACAAAATGATCAACAAGGTCATACTACTGGTAGATGTAGTAATACAGACCTTTCAAAAAGGGGCAGTGACAGGTACTATTACCTGCTTAAAATGGTCTTTAGTACCTCCCGATTTTCATGAAAAATGTTCAAATTTTAATAAAAAGTACCACCTATAAAAAGTGCAGTACAGGTACACTTTTAAATATTGAAAGCCCTGGTAATATACAATTTTCTTTTATAATACTATGAATATTTCACAACAACATAGCCACTTATTTTTCTTTATTTTCAAACAATACTAAAATGAAATTATGTGATCTACAGGTACTTAACAATGTAATAATGTAAATAATCATAAAAACTTAATCATTTTGAAGTCGAATGAATTATTTAAATAATTATATTGTACCGGTATATAGCTTGATTGATGTAAGCAAAATGGTTGATCTTACAATATAAGGATGTAACGCTCCCAACCCTAAAGTTATATAACACCCTTGACCTTAAGCAAGTAAAAGTTATATGAATCTCTAAAACATAACTCAAATATAAATGGCATCTGTATTGTAGCAATATAAAGTATCCTTCCTATATTTCTGATATTCAAAATCTACAATACAGTCAGAGACATAGCTTGATAAATCATGAGATAATAAAATGAGATACATATTACTTTTCTTAGTGATACTGATATATCTTTTGATCTGTTTAATCTATTTACTTATTTTGATATGTCTTTTGAGTGATAGTAAGTAACACTCTAAATGTAAAAGACATTTTGAAGATATATCTAATAGTTCAAAAGATATATCCAAATCACCAAGATGAGTGATATGTCTATCACAGTGATTTATCATGCTATGTCTCTGTCTGTACCCAATAACTGTAACAAATATTCTATCTTAGACTTAATTTCTTCAACCTAATAAAACTTTCTTAAGTTTCTCTCTGGATTTATCCTCATCATCAGTGTCTGTATCACTGCCAAGAACACAAGGTGATGTGCGACAGTTAGGAGAACATAGGTACTGTAACAATGGAAGACGATACTTCCCACAAAAATCTACAAATTTTACATTTTCGACACGGGATGAGAAGTACACACCTAAAATGACAAAAAAATATTGGTTATTATCTTTTAGATGTTTTACAATGTTTTATTCGAATACAATAAAAAGACTATTTTCATCTAAGGAATATTGTGATAATATATTATTTTTCATACTTCAAGTATCACCTTTGATAAGATATGATGAGTGAATGATTGTTGTATAATGCCAAGTCAGCAATTTTTCAGCTAAATGTATATCATGGTGAGAACAAGTTAATTTTCAATGAGATGATGATGAAGTTCGCTTTGTACTAGACCAACACGATTAGTTGGATTTTTATAGTGCTATCTCACTGAAATAATAGTAGGAGGGTAGACATGTCGCCCCACTCGGATACATTATCCTGATTCCGAGCCAACCAGTCTTTGCTCTTTCTCCTTAATGCTACATACTAATAGCGGAGAAGCAACAAATAGCAATTTTATAATCTTTGGTTTGATCCAATTCTGGGCTCGAACGCATGGGCTCACTCAAGGTGAGCACGAGATATGATTAGATATTTATATTTCATGTACATTTATGATGTAGTCGTGTAAGCACTACTGATTTTAACAATTACCTTTACATTTGGGATTAACACATCTCTGACAAGAATCCAGGTACTGCAGCAGACTTTTAGGTAAATCTGCATTGCTGTACTTCACTTTCTCTATTTTAATTGTTCTTCCAGAAAGTTCTAGTAATGAAGGAGGTTCATAAGTCATATCTTGAACAAATTTTACAACCAATGGATTATTACGTAGACTTAGTTCTACCAAATTGAGTGTGACTATTTCTGATGGTAGAGTTGACAATTTGTTGTTGTGAAGGCTTAAAGATTTCAGATCATGCAGATTGATCATGGTGGGTGGAAGGCTTTGTAGCTGGTTATCACAAAGTATCAATGATGTAAGACTACGTAGTTGTCCTATTTCAGCAGGTATTTCTGATAATCTGTTTCCACCCAGATACAAGATTTCTAGTCTGAAATACATATAAGACATCTGTATAAATATAAAAACACTAAAATCACTAACAAGACAAATTACACATTTATATATCAGTATTATCAAACTTACTAAAACTTTGCCCAATAATGTGGAAAGCTGCAATATTAGAGCATACAGTTATGTACAACTGTCACAGAGATGGTTTTATATTTCATAACTTACTTGACCTTTTCCATAAGGGGCGATACCTCCCTTTAATGGGGAGACAACTGGCATTTTCATGTAAGACTATATTATTATAGTAGTATATTCTCATACTAGTACAATGTATATGATGTATACTAACAAACTTGCCTTATTTGTAATTAACAAATTCTATTTCTAAATAAAATTGATATATATATGTTATCTGGATGTGAATTGATTGATACCGAAAATATCAGCCTGCCGAGCCAGAATATGAAGTTTGTTGGCGAGTGAGCGAAGCGAACGAGTCACAAACTTCATATTCTGTCGAGCAGGCTGATATTTTTCAGTATCAATTATATTCACATTCAGATGACATGTTTATCATCCTTAAATCAACCACAAACACGGATACATCTATATTTGTATTTTTCGCGGGAAAAATTACATGATTCAAAATATTCAAAATACGCTTCCCCAAAACCGTAGTTCATAAGTAGTTTGTAAAATATACCATTCATTTTTACAGGTTTATATAAATGTTAAGATTGTTGGATTTTCCCTTTAATGGGGATATTCATTTTTTTTTATTACAAACATCAAAGTCACCCATTTTCATTTGGCTTACCAATGACGTTCCGGTTTAGAAAACATGACGGTCACAACCTCCTTTATGACGTAAAAAATTATGACGTCTGAGGAGAGGTTATCAAGAATTGTGTAAAGTACATTTTTGTAGGATGATGTTTGTTGATATTTCTAACGGGACAGTTCTTAATTTGATATATGTTTTAAAAAATAATGTTAACTAGCTAATGGTGTAGATGAATTATATTTATTTTTGCCATCTTCACAGGAATTATCGTTTAAATGTTAGGAGAATTTGGTGATAACTCCTGCTGACTGTTGATAAGTCCTGCTCAGCTCACGCGGACTTTGATACGAGTTTTGTTTATGGAGCCAGCAGGTAGATATAGCCGGAGGGAAGGATGATAAATACTGAATATTACATGTCAAAATCTGTATCACATGCCGTATCAACCAGAGAACCCTATATCACCCCAAGGACCACTGGCCCGAGGGTGATATAGGTAGAGGGTTGATACGGCATGTGATACAGATTTTGACATGTAATGTTCATTATATCATATATTTCAACCATGCCTTTGATAATACATGTATTTTATGAAAATTTTGAAATTTTTGTGAAAATTAAAAAAAAAAAAAATTATTTTGAAAATTTATGAAAATTTTGAATTTTTTTGAGAATTTGAAATTTTTGAAATTTGGAAAAAATTGTGAAAAATTTGAAGTTTTGAAAATTTGGAAAATTTTTGAAAATTTTTGACATTTTATGAAATTTGGAAAATTTTAAAATTTTTAAATTTTTTGGGTATACGATATAGGGTATAAACGATATAGGCTTGGGACAATCATTGATAATGATTATGCATATATATACAAAACACCTGTATTTTAATCTAAATATATGATATATATATATAATTACATTCAAATAATTTCAAATTATTTTTATTGGTTTTATAATTTTTCAATATATACATTTGTATATACAGTCCGACAAAAGTTAAGCACCACCTGACTTGTTTCAATAATATCTTTTCTAATAATGAACTTATTTCAAATCGGTTTGCTGTTTTCGTTACCTGTACACACATACTTACTTACCTGTGAAACAGGTTATTGATCGATTTTTATTTATGTGTATATGTCAGGGTGTGTAAAGTGCCACGTGTACTTTTCAACATTTGTGTTTGCGAACGAAAGCTGATTTTTTTTGTGTAGAGTTTTAAGTTTCATTTTCTATTGGTTTGATATGGTGCGGCAACAGTTAACCATACCAGAAAGGTGGCAAGCTGTTGGCATGCATAACGGTGGTTTTAGCCATAGAAGGGTGACAGACCACTTCAGGGTTATAACTTTTTATTCATAAATAACTTATTATTTAAAAAAAAAAACACCTTTATTAACATTAATTTGGAATTTCCTGTCGTAGTGTAAGCAGCCATGACACCTATTCATGTGACGTCACAGGTCCGGATCATGTTAGTTGAATAAATAACATGTATCTGACTCTTCCCAACATCGTGCCCGTTTGGTTATGTTTTAATATAAGATCAACTGCAATTAAATATTAATGTTTATAATCGTATATCGTTCTAATTTTTTTCTTAATATTCCCATCCAATGTTACATTTTCATAAAACAATGAGTTTATTTGTATCGGGAGGGGGGAGGGTCTACGTATAATTTCATCTTAGAGAATTTCATATTTTATGTGATTGGCCGTATAGTTTAAATAACTGTCAGTTTTAACTCATTTTATGCGTACACATGCTTTTTTTTTGCTTTTTTGTCCCCAATGCTGTCGTACTTTCCCATGTTTTTCGAGGTCACTGGTCGATGTGCTGACAAGGGTAATTACACAAAATAATTCTTCTCACATATTCCCTTTGAATTTCGTTAGTGCAATAAAATGCTTAACATGAAGTCATAATGATTTTGTAAATATCAAAAGATAAATATACGACGTTATTTTACGATTTACATAATTTTTAATGATAAAATTGCAACTGATCAATGCTGATATAATATACGAAACCGGCACTAATACGTCACAGCTATTTCGTGCAAGGGTTTGGTGCCAACGAAACACTTCATTTCAGGACAACAACATTTTGGGCACAACTGCTTTTGGGGGTGGGGGTGGGAGTGGGGGTGTAACTGTCTGGGGTTGTTTTTCCTGTGACTGTAAGTTGGACTTGTACGTTCTTAATGGTAATCTGATAGGCCAATAATACCGTGACAATGTGCTCGCTCCAAGCGTAGTCCCCCATTTCGACAATCATGCGTTGGCTGACAGGCCAATGTTCATGGACAACAACGCTAGGCCACATAGAGCCCGAATTGTACAACATTTTTTACAGCAAGAGGCTGTTCAGACAATTCCATGGCCTGCGATGTCGCCAGACATGAACCCTATAGAGCATGTATGGGACTTTATTAGCCGAAAAATTAACCAACGCAATCCAAAATGTCAAAATATTGACGAATTAAGAACTGCTATCTTACAGGAGTGGCAACAGTTCCCCCAAGAACGGCTTACGCGTCTTGTGCGAAGCATGACAAGGCGTGTTACAGAACTTCACAATAAACGTGGTGGATATACTCGTTATTGATTTTTATGCCTTACATATACGCACAATAGATGCATTTAAAAGTTCTTAAAATCTAAAGACTCTGCATTTTAATGCAATGTTAAAAACTTCCATCAAAGACAAACTGGTTTTATGTTTTTCCAGCGCCTGTTTTGAACCCCATTTTTGCCATGTCATAGTCACGTCTTTCAGGATGATAAATACTTCGTAGATTGGTAATTTTAGAGCCCTTGGTGTAGTCTTTTAAGAAGTGTAAGAAAAATGGTGATATCTATTTTATTGTTTTAACAGTATTGATGTAAAAAAATATATCGATAAAAATATAGGGTGGTGCTTAACTTTTGTTGGAGTGTATATATAAATAAAACCTGAAAAAGTGATTTTAACTATGCTGGAAACTTTTTTTCATAGTCAAATTAATAATACAAATACAAAAAGTTTTATTTATCCTCAGACATTACAAGACAATAACATGAGCTCCAATGAGCTTTAATAAAAATAAATGACCTTGTCTCAGAGAGGGATCGTGTTATCAGGTACATATAAAACAATTGTCTTTTGTGTTATGAACATATCAATAATATGCCCTAATTAGTCTTATCTATCTATATTGTAGCTAGTTGGCATAAAGTCAGTTGATAATCATTAGTGACTGTGAGCAGTGATGTGTACAAGGTTAATTACAAGATTTTTTTGTATGTTTTTCCATGGGGTCAACAATATAGAACAATATTACATAAACATGATAAAGGATAAAATGAACAGATACAATACAATGTACATGGTGGTTTTGAAATGACTACATTTGTATGCAAGAAAATACAGTATCATAAAGGGTACAACAAGTTTCCTTATAAAAACATGATAGTTTTTTACAGTCAAACCACCAGCCTATGTGGTCACCTCTATTAAGCAGTCACATTTTTCTTGTCCTATCATACAAAATTCCATATGAATTGAACCTCTTTTAAGAGGCCACCTGTCTTATATAAGACCATTTACTTTGTCCCAAAGACAATGTGACCTCTTAAAACAGGTTTGACTATATACATGTAGATTTAAAGGAATACTCCAGTCAGTTGAAAAGTTGTTTTAATTTAATTCATTATAACTTTTTATTCGTATATAACTTATTATTTAAAAAAAACCACCTTTATTAACATTAATATACCCAATTAGAAATATGAATATTTGGAATTTCCTGTCATAGTGTAAGCGGCCATGACACCTTTTCATGTGACGTCACAAGTCCGGATCATGTTAGTTGAATAAATAACATGTATCTGACTCTTCCCAACATCGTGCCCGTTTGGTTATGTTTTAATATCAGATCAACTGCTATACAATGCTTATAATTGTATATCGTTCTAATTTTATTCTTAATATTCCCATCCCATGTTACATTTTCAAAAAACAAAGGAGTTTATTTGTATCGGAAAGGGGGGGGGGAGGGTCTATGTAGTACGTATAATTTCATGTTTTACGTGATTGGCCGTAGGTTAAATAACTGTCAGTTTTAACTCGTTTTATGCTTACACATGTTTTTTTTTCTTTTTTGTTCCCAATGTTGTCGTACTTTCCCATGTTTTTCGAGGTCACTGATCGATGATCATGTGTTGACAGGTAGTCCTGTCCTGAATCAGAGATGGGGTAATTGTAATCATTAATCAGCTGTAATCGATTACATTTTTTCGTGTATTGTATTCATTAATCATCCCAAAATCTTATTACATGTAATTTAATTTAATCAATTACTTTTAAAAATACCCTGTAATCGTGATTACTTTTAGATTACATTCCGATTACAATGGAAATAAATCTCAAATTGTGTCTATGGATAATATATTAATATATTATGTCCAAAAAGAGTTATTTTAGTGTTCATATCTAATAAGTATGCTTCTTGTAAATGGTGCTTTTTTCTTTCTCAATTTTATAAGATATCACAATTTCACAAAATATGAATACAATGCCAACAAAAAATATTCTAATGAAAAAAAAGTTTGTGAGAAATATCAAAGAACCCATACTGATATGTTTTAATAAATAAGTACAAAGCTATCTTTGGAATACTTTTCAATTCAGGCATCATCTGCTGCCGTTGCAAGACTTTTTAGCATAAGAGGGAAAATATTCCGACCTGACAGATGTAGACTAAAATTTAAAACATTTCAACGATTGATGATGATCAAGTGCAATGGTTCATAAAGTTACAAATTGTCAAATTGTACATGTTACATGTACATTGTATATATGTTATAAATCTACATTTTTTTTTTATGTGATTTATTAAATTGGTGAAGTTTGAAGTTCTACTTTAAAAACATATCCAATAAAGTCCTTAAGGACTTATGAAAAATGCAAATAACTTAACTAACATGTTAAACATCATTCAAATAATTATGAATTATTTTAAAATTCATTGTAATCAGATGTAATCATGATTACTTTACCAATGTAATCATTAATTTAATCAATTACTTTCAGAAATGCTGTAATCATTAATTTAATTGTACATTTGGCAAAGTAATTGTAATTTAATCAATTACATTGAAAGTAATCGGACCCATCTCTGGTCCTGATCGGTAATTACACACAAAAAATCAGTTCTCATCTTTTCCCTTTTCGTTAGTGCAATAAAATGATTAACATGAAGTCATAATGATTTTGTAAATATCAAAAGATAAATTTATACGACGTTATTTTACGAATTACATATTTTTTTAATGATAAAATTGCAACTGATCAATGCTGATATAATATATGATACCGGATTTATGACGTCATGGCTCTTTCGGAAGAGCTCTAATTGCAGGTATAACCCGAGAATGGATTATGTCCCTTGTCTCCGCACATTGCAGAGTGCTGAAAAATGGTGACCCCCATTGTTTGGTGCAACAGGCAACTTCAATCACCAAATTCTACCTTACGGTGTATTATTTTTAACATTCATTAACACAAATGTCTTTTAGTTACTGTCATTTAAATATTCACGCTAACTTGTTAAGACCATGGAGTTTTCCTTTAAACTGCAAAAAGATAAAAGTCCTTTTAGTTTCAGGATACATGGATACTAGTTGCAATTTATTTTGATGAGTCCAGAAGACATTTCTGAAAATATTGCAGAGTTCCACCATTGAAAAAATCTTTGGTGAGTTCCAACATCTGAAGTACTGAAGTACACAATGTTAGTTTCTTTTACGAATTTTTTTTTTTTTTATTAAAATCTTTCATTGAGGGTGTATTACAGAAATGTGTTAACTTTATTGTTATAAAACTTGTCCTTGAATGTCATGAATACAGGTACATGTTTGTAATACAAAAATTTGGGTGATTGTACACTAGTTATTTTAATTAGTCTTTTGATTGACAAACATGTGTAGTCATTAATTGTCTATAGCAAGGTAGAATCATTTACAGATATTACTGTATTTAATCTTTTAGAATATACAAATGTATGTATTACCTTACTGGCTGTACATGTACATGGAAGGCAAGTCTTACACTAAAACTACATGTATGGTAATTGAACTTGATTTAGGACAGATGGTGTACAATTGGAAACATGTCAATTTATTATTGGCCCACTAACATACTGCACGAACAGCGCGATTTAGCAAGAAATCACTGTGGGCCGACGTCGGTGAAATTTGAAAAAAACGCGGTGTAACACCGCGTTATGTCCGAGAAAAATTGAACACGGTGTTTTCGGTGATTTACTATAAAACGCCGCCAAAACACTGACATCGACGATTAAACGCCGTGAAATAAAGAAATGGGATATTAACCTTTATTTGTACATTTGTATGTTCTTGAGATTTGTATAACTGTCATTTTTGATAATATGAGTGATTCATTCATAATTATTTTCCTTTTCAGGTGTGCAAGCTGTCATCATATTTTCGTTCTTTAATTCTGATATTTGCTTTTGTTTTAATCAATTATGTTAAGAAAACAATGTGCAAACGTATCATTACCATTTATAAGCTTGGATTGTATTATTTTTTTGAGTTGATTTGTGGCTTCAAAGTGGGTGATAGCTAATTGTAATCAAAGCCAATTAAGATCAATCAAAAACTGTTCAGATACGTGTTCTATACATGTTGCATGTGTGTCTAATTATTTACCCAATCATGCTTTTTACTCAATATTCTATATTGAATACATGTCAAATTACTTAGCCATTCATTTTTTTACTCCATGGTCCAACAAGAAGCCATTTCGTCATAATATATAGTTTCCCTTCTTTTCGGCAAGTTTGTTAAATACTACTAAGATATCCTGCACAAGGCACGGGATACCTGTCGTAGTCCGCATGAAACAATTATTTAAAGTTTAAGAAAAAAAAAGTTAACCTTCTAAGACATCCTGCACAAGGCACGGGATACCTGTCGTAGTCTGCATGAAACAATTATTTAAAGTTTAAGAAAAAAAAGTTAATCAACTAAGACATCCTGCACAAGGCACGGGATACCTGTCTTAGTCCGCGTGAAACAATTATTTAAAGTTAAAAAATATTTATATTTATTATTGATGAAACGTATACACATAAATTTATTCAAAACCAAAGCATAAAACAATGGTCGTTTGTCCGTAAATCGAAACACAGTCAAACTTATTTAAGCATACATTAAAATGTAATGTCACGATACTGAATTAAATGTTTGTTTCTTTTTCTTTTGACCCTTTTTCATGCGATTTTTTTCTGTTGATCTTGGGGGCACGGGTGCCGGGTGGCTCAATGAGTTAGGTCGTTGGATCTAACAACTCATACAAGACTATCACCAATACGGCGTGGGTTCGCGCCCGGCTTTGTAAGTTACAAAAAGGGTGCACTCGACTCGCAGCCGCAAGTATTGTTAAATACTACTAAGACATCCTGCACAAGGCACGGGATACCTGTCGTAGTCCGCTTGAAACAATTATTTAAAGTAAATTTTTTTTTTTATTTATTATTGATGAAACGTATATACACATAAATTTATTCAAAGCCAAAGCACAAAACAATGGTCGTTTGTCGTCAGTCGAAACACAGTAAAACTTATTTAAGTATACATTAAAATGTAATGTCACGATACTGAATTAAATGTTTGTTTCTTTTTCTTTTGACCTTTATTCATGCGATTTGTTCCTGTTGATCTTGGGGGCACGGGTGCCGGGTGGCTCAATGAGTTAGGTCGTTGGATCTAACAACTCATACAAGCATATCACCAATACGGCGTACGTGGGTTCGCGCCCGACTCGCAGCCGCAAGTGATAAAGTTTACCAGTTGCTTGCCCATGGTCGGTGGTTCTCTCTGGGTACTCCAGCTTCCTCCACCACTAAAACTGTTCGCCATGATATAGCTGAAATATTGTTGATAGTGGCGTTTAAACACCAAAAATCAATCAAAGCCTGTTGATTTTGTGACTTATTCCAGTGACCCCCCCCCC
>MJUT01059659.1:341508-358871 GCA_002080005.1 Gigantidas platifrons
CCCCCCCCGGTTAACCATGCCTACAACTTGGATATAGACATTTAAGTCAATGTACAGCAGATACGACGGAGAGACAATATTGTATAAGAGACTATATAATTGCAATAATTCAGATTATTTATTTACAGTATTTTTATAGACCGCAATTCCCGCATAAATAATTTTTTTCATCACCTTTTTGTCTCGAGTACCAGATGTATACGTCACATCGGAAACTCGCATCAAAACTATACAAATCACGCAGTTTGTAGCATTTTTTTTTTTTACAAATCTAAGCTGTCGTACATTGCAAAAGAAGGTTCATTAATGTCTCAACATTGTTTTTACAATTCACGTTTGTACTACAATGTAACACAAATAATCATATCGCAAAATTGAAGATTATATCTTTTCATGTTCGTAACAGTCAATCAAATACAATGTGCACAATTTGGGTACCGTAATCTGACGTTGCATGTTTAACTCACTGAAATTGAAATATACAGTACGAAATAGTAAAAAAAAACATTTATTTAAAAAAGTATTTATCAGTGAGCGTCGGAAATAATATTATAGATGCGTCTCGTGATTTAATAATCAGCATCGGCCATAATATTACATACCTTAGGGTGAATTTTTTTTCTAACACAAACGATACAAACGACTACGCGCGTACGCGTTGAGAGCATTTTTTTCTAACATACGTTTGTAAAGTTTGTACAAACTTTGACAAACTATGCAATCGCTAAATGTGCGTCTACAGTTTGTCGTTTATCGTTTGTTGCATTTGTTTCTAATCTCAACATTTAATCAATTATAGACACGTGGAATTTTCCCGCCAAAACAAAGATGGAATCTAACAAAAGAAGAGATGAGTTTATTTACCAACAACATGTGTATACATATTATCAGTTCAAACAGGGTCAGTAAACTCTGATTAAACGATGTATTTGTTTCTACTTTTGCAGCGTTTAACAAACAACAAACAGCGTTTAACAAACGACACACAACGTTTGCCAAATTTTGGTTAGAAAAAAATGCACCCTTAGTATAAAATATTATCCGGATTATCTCATTTGATGGTTCAGGTGATTTATCATTCAATTCAAATATTTTATTGAACAAAATGCATAAATTTAATTATACGATATCAAATGGGATTTATCATTAATCGTCGGAAACTAATATTAGTGATGCGTCTCATGATTTAATAATCAGCGTGGGATATAATATTATACAAATACGAAATACGAATACAAAAGCTTCAAATATTTTGATTCGGGTTCATTACAACATATAACATAAGCTCTGGTGTACCTGTTTATTGTACACTAGGATACTTTTTTTTTATAGGAATGGAAAGTATTTTATTATAAAATATTTACCGTAACATAAAATTTAATATTAAATTCTTTCCACCGGATAAATTTTCAACTGGAAAAAATTATGTCTTACATTATACACGTATGATTATCGCCGCGGTGTTGTCACCGACAATTAAAGTATTTCACCGACATTTAGGCCCTAATTTGTATATTTTCGCGGTGAAATTTTCACCGTGATTTCACCGACATTTTACGGTGATTTTATGACACATCACCGCGAAAAAACACCGACCAGGGTGATTTCTTGCTAAAACGTGCTGTGCGTGCTGTATATATATATATATGCATGATTAAAGCCATAAAGGGTACTGTGATTTTTATTGATTATACTGCTCATTGTGGGCGTCTTGATTAACAATAAAGTATTTATTTGTTTGTTTATGTACAATCAAGATATACATGTATCAAACTTCATTACTTTATGTATGCAGTCTTTTTGTTTATATGTATTGAATATGTCTGTTTGATGGTTGTCTTGTGTGTTGTTTGTATTATCTGCTCCTTTGGGGCGCAAATCTTTTTGCAATAAAATTATCTCTCTCTATCTCTCTGTTTACTTAGCATCTATTGTATTATAGCTTACCTGCTCATGTCCCTAATTAACCCTGTTATTGAAGAAATTGCATTTCCTCCCAAGTACAGGGCTTTCAAACGAGGTAGTTCTGTAAATTGTGGAGGTAATTCATTAAAGTTATTGGCACTAAGGTTCAACACTTCTAGTGATCGCAGTCTACTAAAATCCTTTGGTATAGATTTACAGTTTAAATCATTATTCTTTGCTATGAAAGTTCTCAGTTGTTTCAAATGTATCATAGAATCACTCAGCTTATGTAAGTTGTTGTTACTAATGTCTAAAGTGATGAGGCTGGCAAACACATTGATCGATTTTGGCAGAACATTAATGTTATTGTGGTGTAAACTTAGTGCTCTGATTGATTTAGCACGTTCAAATAAACAATCTGGTATGGTTGTCAAATCACCATATGACAAATCGTCAGCACCTTCATTGAGATAATTTTCACTTTCCGAGGACGAAGTTGTTTCAGACATATATTCTGCCATCTTTTCTTCTTCTTTTTCTTGTATTGCCTTGGTATTACATCCCTGGTACCATAAATGGTCCACTCCTTTATCTTTCTTTTTATGTTCTACTTTATGTCACATCATACTGTATTTTCCTTTAGGTTCAACATTTCATCGGTGTGTGAGTGTCAAAGGTGAAGGTCGCGTTCGGTTGTTAATTGTTTATTTACAACATTATTAGTGTTACAAAAATAATAGTAAAAAATTTTATATGAGAATATCAATATTAAAAATTATGTTATGCAGAGTTTTTCGTTATTCTTGTTAAGAATGATGCAAGGGACACGTATTTTTTTAAGGATATAAGGAACAGATAGAAGGCGTGATTTGTGATGGAAGACGAAAAGAAACACTCGGTTAATGAAAATAATGAAGAGGACGCAACAAGTGAAAATACAGATGTAAAGCAGTATCAGCCAAATACGAAACCAGACGAAGAATTAGAATCGCTTCTGGATAGTGCGTAATATCTACAGTATGAAAAGGGTTTACCCCCCCCCCCCCAATAAAAATAAATAAACCTACATAATTTATAACATTACGATCTCCTCTATGCTTTACTTGATTTCTTAGTAAAGTAAGGTATCCAGTTTCTGATTACCTTAATTACATATGCATCATGAGTTAATTTGCACAGGCACAGGGTAGTCCTATAATATAAGCCTTCGTAGGTTCATATTGTCTGCTTTTCACGTTTTCATCGGATATTTTCATTTTCTATTATTGCTGAACCAGGAAGTCTTATTGGAAGTCGCTATTTTCTCGTAGCAAAATTTCAAATTTATTACCCACTGCCAAGACTAATGAAACCATTAGAAGTAACCTAAGAATGAATGAAAATAATCACTTATCCTCGTGTTATGGGTTTTCGACGTATTATCGATTTTCCGATCTGGCGATTGACAGTGTTAACCCTTAATTCATATGACGATTGGAATTATCAAAGAATGGCTAATCAAATATTTCTTTGTACATAAGATTGTTTGAAAAGCCATTCTTGTATTTTAATATACTCTCGATTATCTGTCAACTTCTGCTGTCAGTAAAATGGCGTCACATGTTTTCGTCTTAAGTAAAAACAGGGCCGATATACCGGATGGAAACGAATATAAAATCCGTAAATGGCTGGTTTTAAAATATCATGGTTCTGGCCATCTACAAATCATACTACATCTAAATAAAATAACAGAATGTTTGAAAATGACCACTTTTAAAATTGTGTTCACTTTTGTTGTTTTTTTAGTGCTGAAACCAAAATGCACTGCTGTTGACGTGCATTTTATATAAGAAACCGGCACATTTCAGTCAGCTCTTTTATTTACAAGTACGATAAGTGACACCATGACAATCACATGACAGGTAGAGCGGGTGTCTGAGATGCAGACGACATAGTTCAATTTTATATAGCCCTTCAGGATTTTTTTCCAGCTACTTTATAAATGAAGTAATTTTTGGACATTACAAAAAGTATGGTTCAGTAGGTACATTTTTTTGTAGGTTCACTATTTTTGGTACTTACGTCTTTAAAAGCAATCTTAAACATTTTTGACAGATGTCACGTTGCAGTCATGTTTACTATCTAGAAATAGAAACCGGAAGACAGGTAAAAAATAACATGTGCGCTGTGTAAATCAAAATAAAATGGATGATACGAAAACATATGACAGACGAAAACATATACCGTGACGAAACCACAATTTTGTTGCAAAAATATGTTCATAATCCAACATTTCAATCCTCAGCCGACAAATCTTTTCATACAGTTTAGTTGCGCCACCTATTACATATGCCGATTCTATATTTTTAAGAATGCGTGAACGAAACGAATTTGATTGTTTGTGATTGTTCGTCATTTTATCGGAGTTTTCCCCATGTTACTGTCAATTTTCCTTCGACCTATGACTTCTAATAACCCCTCCACCCCCACCCAGGGCAAAGATTCGTTATCATATTGAACGTTTCCAAAAATACACAAAAAAATCGGTTCGCAAGAATTATTCTGAAAAATATACAACTGTTTATTCATTCGAAAAGATTTCGGAACGTCTCGTACGTCATCAGCTTGACAATTTAAAAAGCAGGGGGGACCTTTGAAAAAGCATTGCAAAAATAGATATTCCTCCATCCTTTAATAAAGGTAGGTCATTTTTGTGATATTTTATAAGTTGATCAATAACAGTCATAGCAGAAGTAAGCTCAAAACTGTCGAAAACATTGTTCAATGACGATCGAAAGTTCCCACTAAATTTCTTTGGGAACTTGCTACGAGAAAATAGCGACTTCCGATAAAACTTCGTGGTTCAGCAATAACAGAAAATGAAAATATCCGATGAAAACATGAAAAGCAGACAACATGAACCAACGAAGGCTTATATTATAGGACTAAGGCATAGGGCTGTTCAACCTATTGTCTAGTATTGATGGGTGCAAGACAAATCGGCACTTGGTTTAAAAGACAAATCGGCACTCAATAATATAGACAAATCGGCGCTGATTATAAAAATAAAGTTTGTTATAAATTGTAGATAAAAATATTTCATTACCGTTCTTGCCAGCCGAACACATCACTGATACATTCCTTCGTCAGCAACCAAGCAGTCCAGCACGTCCTAGACTAGGGGAAAGGTGCCGTTTTATTGCCTAATTGCTTCTACTTCTACTTGTACTTCCTACGATGTTCCATCACTCGTGATGATTATACATCGGCGCGAACAGACAAGGTTAAAAATTCCAAATTGATAAAATAACAACATGTATAATACACTGTACGTAATAAATAGAAAATTAGAATTTGTAATCCTGGATCAGAGTTTTGAACTGACCTGATATGACCATACTGTTTGGTAAAGAGTTCCAGATGCATACTGTTTGCGGAAAGAAGCTGTATTTGAAATAATCTGTAGTGGGACTATAGGTTTGCTGAGCTGTACCAAGAGACAACCGCCATCCCACTGCAACTGAAACTGGTCGGCGAAGGAAAGCTAAAACGTCATCAACGAAAGAGTTCCAGACAAACCCAGGGTAGACTTTTCTCCTTGTGGGATAACTATAACAACAACATCATCAGTGCATCCAGACTTTTGAAAGACTGTGCTGGTATTTATGCATGAATAAACATGAAAATACATTAAACTTTTCCAAAGTGCCGATTTGTCTAAAGTCCTGTGCCGATGTGTCCAGGTGCCGATTTGTCTCAGTGCCGATATGTCTAGCATTCCCTATTGATATGGTATTTTATGTCCAGTGACAGTGTAATCAATTGCTGGTGTATTTTTTCATTCGTTATGCATGTGACCTGAAAGTCAGGGGTGTTACTAAACAGAGACAAGTAGAGTCAACTTCTGAAATAATGCAAAATAAACATGTAAAAATTAAGTCTCAGTATGTACATATCTATTATTTTATACGATCATACATGTGATAAGGTCCTGGAGCTCATCCTGGAGATTGTCTTGAATATCAGGGAGATTAGGCATTTTTGAGATTGATATCAGGGAGATATTTTATCGACATTTTTATTGACGTAAGAAACCAACTTTTGAATATTGTTTTTTCATGTAAATAAGTAAGTAAATATTTATTGGCATATCATAAAATACAGTTTAAGCAATATACACAAGTAAAAAATACACTAATAATTTCTGCTTTGGTTACATTTTCATCCAGAGAAGTCACAGTCTTTTGGAAAATATCACTTAGTTTTTTTTTACATTCATAAAGCTGGTCGAATTATTCTTGTGAACAGTTCCACTTATGTGTCTTGTCAAATCATATCGTGCCCCCCCCCCCAGCTGCAACACTACAGTTTGCTTTGCATAACTTGCAAAATGCAAAAGAATCTCCTCTTTCACTCGATTCAATAAAATCAAATTCTGTTTTCCATTTTTCCTGAAACTTTGAAGCATATTTTGTTTTCTTTCTGAACAAATTTTCGGGAGACGAAAAAATTATGCTTCAGGCCAGCCTTAAAAATATGTTTGTTTCCCCTTTCCGACCCTAGCCTGAAAGATCTGGGTCGGTAGGTAGGTGAATTATTTTTTTTTATCAAGCATGATTCTGCAGGCAGACAGACAAACTGATTTCTAGACACCCAATATCTTTGTTTATTTTCATATTATCTGTGCAATTGTAATCAAAGAATGTAATGTATGCTGTCCCTTGTCACAGACTTGTGGGATCTTGTTGGAAAATTTATCCATTGTCAGAAACTGATATCTTTGTATGTTGGCAACAGTTGGGCCATATCAATGAAAAGATTGAAGACTGAACAGTTTTTATTTGACTTTCAAGAGAAAACATATTTCTTTTTTTATTATTTTAATGGTTTTTTTTTGGGAATTGGTTTCCCACTCTGTTTACATGTGTTATAAACAGGTAATACAATTTCACATTACGTAGCTTCAAACTCAGAAATGCTTCTACGAATATTCGGAACAGTCGGGACTCTAGGTTTTTTAGTAATGATGACTCACGGTACGCTCCGGAAGAGTATTACATAATATGAATCCAATGCCGGAATCGGACACGAAAAAAATCTGGAAATCGCAAAAAAAAAAAAAAAAAAAATCACGGAACGGGCTGTAAACATTTTTCAGTCGCACCGATTTCCGCGAGTCGGTCGCAAAGGGGAAACAAACAATATTTTAATTTAGGCCTCAGAGAAGCCATATTTCTGCAATTTTTAAAATGGCTTCAAATTAAGTTGTATTTTATTGCTACACAAACAAAGTGATTAGATTTTACAACTTTTATTATTCTTGTCAAAATAGACTATTACAATGTAGCTCACTCGACCGTGTCGTTGACTGACAGCACCTGAGATACACACTTCAACATAGGAAACACGTGACCATAATCTAATTATATCGCCTAGGGGATTTCCAATAATTTACGATGTTTACACATTGAATTTTGATTTTTTGCTTTTCACGGATATGCGGGAGAAAATGGCTTGTATCCAGGAGTAGTTTTTTGTGGGCTCATTTGCGTGAGACTCCCGCGCAATGCGGGTGCTATCACATGTATGTACGATAATCAATAAAAATCAAAATTATTTAACACCCATCTTACTACACAATGATTTGTAGACTTCTCAACAACAGCCCATCCACATTTGTGGTCTAACACACAGCCGTACACCAGCTCAATTGAAGAAAATACAAATAAATAGCTAAAATTTCAGACCAGCAAAAACTGAAAATCACTGTATTGTGTAATATAAACCTTCATAATGAAAAAGCATTTTTTATTGAGTTGGCTCTACTTGTCTCTAGTCGACTCTGTTTAGTATCGCCGAAAGTCAGAGGTCAACTTCAATTTTTACACTGATATTAATGAACTTGACAAACATTTTTTTCATTGATGTGCACAATTTATTGGTAATATTTACTTGCATTCCTTTTCTGTGAAAAAAATTGTGGTTTTGGTACTTCCATGGTATGTCTGAAATGTAGAACTTTTTCCATTTTGTGTAGAGAGGACAAAAATCCTTAGCGTTTGGTAGTTATGTCATCTGATACATCTATTTGTAATAAATGTCTGTTCAGAAGCATATATGCACTCATCTAGAAGTTACATGAGCCAATGAAAAAATATGGAACGAATAAAGCTCTAGACTTTTGATTTGCATTTTGACAATAATGGAACAAACTGCTGGTAAGTTGGAAGTAAATGTTGAATCTTCACTGCATACATTTTATGTTATTTAAGCCACACAGTCTCAACAATGTTTTGAAGGAAGGACGCATGCTGCTATCATACTAAATAAGGGAATGATTCCTGAAAGAAATTTCTCAAATGCAGATTAATATTAATTTTTGGACTCTAATAAAATACTAGTGATTTATTTTACAGGTGCACTGAAAGATTTTGATACAATAAAGTCACAGCAGCAATCAACAGTCAGTAGCAGCAGCAGTAACACAACTAAACATGAATCTGTAAGTCTTATTTGATATCATAGAACTATATATTTAGGTTTATGGTGTTTAAACCCACTTTCAACAGTATTTCAGTTTTATCATGGGGGTCAGTTTTATTGGTGGAGGAAACCAGAGTACTCAGAGAAAACTACCGTCCTGTTACAAGTCACTGACCAACTTTATCACATAATTCTATATCAAGTACAACTCAAAATGAGTGGGATTCAAACTCATAACTTTAGTGCTGATAGTTACTGATTGCACAGGGTAGTTATACCCCCACTCGTAGAGAGGGGGCTATATTGCAATCACCTTGTCCGTCCGTCCGTTCACACTTTCGTAACAAATATCTCAGCTTCTACAGAAAGAAATGATTTTATATTTGATATATGGCTTTGGCATGGTGACTTGTACCATGTCTCCCCTTTCCAGGTTTACCGCATATCTATTTCCTGTTTACAGTGCGACTTAGAATTTTTCATGTTTGCCGTAATGAAAACTTTTGTAACAGTTATCTCAGCTTCTACTGGAAGTAATGATTTTATATTTGATGTATGGCTTTGGCATGGTGACTTGTACTGTGTCTCCCCTTTCCAGGTTTACCGCATATCTACTTCCTGTTTACCGTGCGACTTACAAATGAACGAGTGGGGGTATTCTTAACACGACATAGTGTGCAACATCTTGTTGTATATTCAACTACCATACGATCACGACCACGGCTGTCCAATTACAATACAATACAATAGAATACAAATTTGTTTATTATAGTGACATTGTGTATAACAGAAATATGTACAGTATTGAATTATAACATTTACACCCGGCCCAATGGACCTATAAGTTACTTTAAATACGAAACTTATTTTTACATCAGATTGACAGTTGGAATGTTAATTGTTTAAATATAAAGGATTTTTGCATTTTGCTAATGACTATTAAGTATCGAGGTGTTTTTCTTGGATGTTCTACATTTAGTGATTGTGCTAATCCTATTTCTGTGACTGTCATGCTTAATTGACCATTTGCACATTCCCAACTTGATTCTGAAATTATACAGTATTATTTCTTTTTTATACAAGTTATTTCCCTTACGACGAGCAAAATGGTACTCATTCTACCAAGAACAATGAAAAGGGCATTAATTTGAGTATAATTTTATCATAACATTGTAAAAAGCAGAGGATAATTTTATATCAACTAGAAAATTACAAGTTGTTGCAACATTTCAATTTTGAAAAGACTATGGGAAAAAAACCTGGTATGTGTTATTTTCATTGATGGGGCCCTATCTTAAAGGGAAATAACTCCTGTAAAATCTATATTTTGATTTTTTATTTGATTTTTGGTGTGTTAATGCCACTTTCAACAATATCATGGCGACCAATTTTAGTGGTGGGAGAAGCCGGAGTACCCGGAGAGAACCACCGACCATGGGAAAGCAACTAGTAAAATTTATCACTTGCGGCTGTGAGTCGAGTGCACCCGTTTTTGTAATTTACAAAGTCGGACGCGAACCCACGCCATATTGGTGATAGGCTTGTATGAGTTGTTAGGTAATCCAACTACCTAACTCATTGAGCCACCCACGCCCTGTAAAATCTATAATTTTAGAATTAAGTCGGAAATGCACAAGTGGTTTATTAATTTTGTGACATGAATTTAAATAAAAATGTACATTTTTGTTTGTTTTGTAAATATAAGTCCTGAATTTGAAGTTACTAGTATGTTCTTTGAAGGTGAATAAAGAATATAATGATATTACAGTTAAATAAATTTGATTCATGCTACCTGGGTTTTGGGTTGATGGTGTTAAATGCTACTATCAACAATATTTCAGTGGTACTGTATCGTGGTGGTCAATTTTATTGTACCCAGAGAAAACCACCGTCCTGTCGCAAGTCACTGACAAATTTTATCACATAATGTTGTATCGAGTACACGTCCCTGGGTCCCATGAACGGGGTTCGAACTCACAACTTTAGTGGTACATTGTATGAGGCACTGATTGCACATGTAGTTGTAAATCCAACTAACGTACGATCAGACCATGACAGCCCCTCATGTTACCTGTGATTCATACTTATGTTCCATGTAAAAAAATGAATGAAATAATTGTTTATTCTGTAGTTGTTTAAAGAAACTTGGACCATGGACCATAATGAGTGCAGTGTTTAGAGAGTTGTCATGCTCCGTGCATGTTAAAGGCCTCAAAAAATGTAGGCTTCAAAAAATGAGTAGGCACATTGTAGCCACTACAAAAATTTCTGCTTTTTTAGGTCACCTGACCCAAAGGGTCATGTGAGCTTTTGTCATTACTTTGCGTCTGTCGTCATCGTCGTCCGCGTCTGTAAACTTTTCATACTTTCTTCTTCTTCTTTGAAACCACTGAACTGATTTGGACCAAATTTGGCAGAAATGTTCATTGTGAGGTCCTCTACTAAATTTGTTATTTTGGTGCAGATCGGAAATCCAACATGGCCGCCAGGGCCAATAATGTGTTCTGATTGGTTGAAACTTTGAAAATCTTCTTGTCAGAAACTACTCAGCCGATGGAATTGTAACATTATAGAAATGATGACTGGATGGTCCTCTACTAAATTTGCTATTTTTGTGCCGATCGCATATCCAAGATGGCCGCCATGACTCGACTTAGTTTTAACATAGAACCCTATGGGAAAAATGTGTAAAAAAATTTTCCTCTGAAAGCAGTAAGTCAATTTAAAGCAAACATGACATGAATGCTCCTTAGGTGGTCAACTTTCAAAATAATGTCATGTGACCCCGACCTCCATCCAATATGGCCACCATCAGCGAACATAGTTTTAACATAGGACCCTATGGAAAAAATGTTTAAAAATTGTTTCCTCTGAAACCAGTAAGTCAATTTAAAGCAAACGTGGCATGAATGGTCCTTAGGTGGTCAACTTCAAAATAATGTCATGTGACCCCGACCTCCATCCAAGATGGCTGCCATCAGCGAACATAGTTTTAACATAGGTCCCTATGGAAAAAAAGTTTACAAATTTTTTCCTCTGAAACCAGTAAGTCAATTTAAAGCAAACATGGCATGAATGGTCCTTAGGTGGTAAACTTTTAAAATTATGTCCTGTGACCCCGACTTCCATCCAAGATGGCCGCCATCAACGAATATAGTTTTAACATAGGACCCTATGGGAAAAATGTTTAAATTTTTTTTCCTCTGAAACCAGTTAGCCAATTTAAAGCAAACATGGCATGAATGGTACTTAAATGGTCAACTTTCCAAATTATATCCAGTGACCCAGACCTCCATCCAAGATGGCCGCCATCAGCGGACCATTGGACTGTATGGGAATTTCATTGAAAAACCTTTTTGTGAGAAACTACTCAACAAATTGAATATTTTTCATTATATGAATGTTACTTGGATGGTTCTACACCTGATCTATTATTTTGGTGCAGATTGGAAATTCAAGGTGACCTCCATTGACGGATGAAGTTTAACATACCGGTAGGTCCTTTACCAGAATTGTAATTTTGGTGCTGATCGGTAATTAAACATGGCTGTCAGGGGTAGATAATGTTTTCTGATTCGTCAATCTTTAAAAATCTTCTGGTCAGAAACTACTGATTCAATTGAATTTGTTTTCTGGTGTGAATGATCTATGGATGGTCCTCTACCTAAATTGTAAATTTGGTTCCGATTGGAAATTCAAGATGGCCACCATAGACGAACAAAGTTTAACATAGAAGCCTACAAGACCCAATGGGAATTTATACTGAGTTGTTCTTCTCAGAAAGTACCAAGCCAGTTGACTTGATTTGTTCTATGCTGCTCCTATCTGCAAACAGAAAGACTTGAAAAATATGCTTGTTGATAACCTTCTTCAAGAATTAAAACTTAAGCAGTCTAATATACTTACCATGGGAGATTTTAATTTTGACTTTAGGTTTTCAGAATTTATAGAGCACACATTCAATAGTAAGCAAATTGTGTCTTAAGTCGCAAAAAAATATGAATCTTTGTTAGACTTCACGTTCCTAAGGATTTACCCTGCCAATTATTACCAGGTGAGCGATGACAGGCTCTCCAGAGCCTCTAGTTTTTTTTTTGTTTTTTTTTTATCTCTATCCAATTCCCATGCCTTTCCAATGGCAGCCAAAAGTTGTTTACCATTCCTCCCCCTTTTTTGTTAAATATTTTAAATTTAAGGAATATTTTTTATTTTTGAACAGGTTATACGGTACAACCTATTTTAGGGCAGTTTACCCTTAATAAACCGCGAAGCAGTTTATGAAAAGCATAAACTGTTCCAAACCAGGTTATACAAGTATAATCTGTTCCAAAAATCTTCCTTTAATATATTTGAATTTTTACAACAAAATTTAATTTTTCCTCGATTCGCCACGATACCAACCTGTGTCATCAAGTATAACCAATGTTTCTCCAGGTGGACCAGGAAATTAGATTGTAGTATTTACATCAAATTAAATTATATATTGTTGACCTTTATTTATTATGATATGTATTACAGGAAGAAGCGAAACCTCAAGGATCTGCGGATCCTTTATCAGACATGTTTGCCGAGGAATTCTCTGATGAAATGGCCAAACAGTTTGAAGATGCAATGAAAAATATGGTTGGTGATGATCCAGCTTTAGTTGAACAGATAGAAAAATTAGCTTCGGCTGCTGGCAATGCTGGTATGTGGTATTTAAAAATTAGTTTCGGTTGCTGGCAATGCTGGTATGTTGTATTTTCTGGACAGATGAAAAGAAAGTACACTTGTATTAAACAGTGATGGTCAACTATTCCAACAATAACATGGATAAAGCTAACAATCACCTCTCGCCTTCACTTACTGAACACAAAAAAAGCATGACAGATATATGGTGTTGTAAATCCAGGTCCTGGCATGGGACAGGCACACCATGGTGGCAGTGTGTGATGTCATATGTATGTTGTCATTTGTTGGTTTTCATGTTTACCATGAATTTATTAAATATTATGGTACAAGTTAGAGTGTGTTTCTGTATGAGACATGGTAGCAAAATTAAGGTTTTGATGTGAACATATAATATTTTATTTTTTCTAACTTATATCCATGGCAAGATAAATATACAACAATTGGATCCAGAAACAAGCATAGTTGCTTATTTTAATCTGTTTCCATTATTCCTAACCAAGATAAGGTTTTGATTTTATGAATTACTGGTTATTTTTATTGATCATACATGACTTTGATTACACACTAGATTAGGATTATGGGATAATGGCCGTTTACACATGCACTACTTTCAACAAAATTTCAGTTATCACATGATTCTAACATGACCTCACTCTTTCCCTTTGTTAAAAAAAACCAGAATTATTTCTTCGTATTATCTCATTAGCACATGCGCCGATGAATGTGACTGATGTTTCCATTGGCAGCATAAATTGTGACCCGAATAATGCCGATAGAGGGCGCAGTATTATTCGAGTTACATAAATTGTGTGCGACATTTTCCGCAAGCATATGTATAAATTACCGTCTTCCAATCAAAGTATACTACCGTATTTGTACTCTTAGACATATCAGAATCGAAATAAATCCTGGAAGTCAGAATGTGTTTTGAGATTTAACATGGATTGGCAGATATTAGTAAATTTCATCCCTCACTTCTGGCTCGGGATAAAATACTAATGTCCGCCAATCCATGTTAAAACTCCCAACACATTCTGGCTTCTATGATTTATTTCTTAATTAATTTTTATTGTTGAAGGAAATCAGAATGGTTGGAGAAAATATGTGGATGTTTCATTAGTCTCTGATAAATTTGATGTTACATAGTGCTGTATCAAGTACAGATCATCACAGGCTTACTGAACTACTGAAATAATCTTTTTACAAATAGATCGATTACTGTACTACTTCAGGCCTTGAAAGGAAACTTTGAATTTACTTGTCCGAATCAAATTCTTGAATTTATTTTTATGTAGTTCTTAAAAAAATAAAAACTTTACTGATCTGAACAAAGCTTTACTGTTCTTGGGCTGGAGCTCATCTTTACTGTTCTTGGGCTGGAGCTCATCGTGGGGACTGCTACTTGAGCTAGTCTCATTTTTAGTTGGGGGATTTTTGTAGTACTTGAACTAAGCCTATTACAAACAGGGGAATTACTATACACCATACAGGGGTGTGGAAATGCAATGCCCAACTTACCCGACTCGTACACATAACCGACCGGGCAAGTAAAGTTTTGTGTATTGGTTGTCCGTGGACAAGTGAAAATTGGCCATGTTCTCTGGGGGGATCAAATTTCTTTTGATAATTGTCAAAAAATCATCAAATACGACAGTCTGTAACTTATGTCGGTTAAAAGTTTATGACTAAAAATAGATAGATTGCTTAGACAGACAAATTAGGTAGTAACTTCGGATTTTCGAGTTTTTGCATTAGCATTTCTCATTGACTCGGGATCGACGCCTAGGTTTTATCTTCTGTATACCGGAAATTGAATTATTGATTTTTCGAAAGATGGACATATAGAATCTAACACCGGGGGGAGTACAAGATAGGGAAATCTCCGACACCCGATTTCAATCGTTCTCTTACGAGGGTTGCCGAGTTAGAGAACGATTGAAATCTTACCCAAGGGTGTAGAAGATTTCCCTATCTTGTACTTTTTCCGGTGTTTGATTTTATTTCTCACTAAACACCTAATTGTTTTGTTTACATTCCATCGAGCGTTTACCCCAAATTTTTTTTCCATTGCTGAAGTAAATATTCGATTTATCCATATGCATCCGTGTCTTGACAATATTTTAAATGTATTTCATAATATAATACAATGCATTTAATAAATATATTATAAATGTTTACTACAACAGCGATAAAAAAATAGTTGAATTTGGTCAAAGGGAAATAATTTCTTTCTGTACGTTAGATACTAACAAGGGAGAGCACTCTATTATTTACTCAAAGTAAACAAACATTGACTGGAATGGAGGCGAAAAAAAGAGTCACACACTGTGACAGGTGCACGATAGTTAAATCGTTAGCTAGCAGGATAGTATACATCAATTAATTTAAAAATACTTATGTAATAGAATCAGTTTTATTGATGAAAATAAAGTTTGAACCGTGATGAAGAGATATGAATAGATTTTTTCCTGGAAAAAGTGCATGATATTTTTCTTGTCTTGTCTTGTCAAGAATATCTTACATCGCTAAAAATAGGAACTGGCTTATCTTTTTAGTGAGAAAAGTTTGTCATAAACCAAGAAAAGAATCCGTTGCTACTCTCCAAATAATGATAAACCGCTAAGACGAAAGTCGCAGGCGGAGAAGGATAAACAATACGAAAAGAAATGAAAACGTGAATTTCAACAAACATGGTTAATCAATTTTTCGTGGTTGCGATACAAGGAAACTTTTCTTTATTTAGACAATAAAATTAGCTTTTGAAAATGAACAAATATTTAATTGGAAGCAAATCAACTCAATAAATCTACATATATGTAAGGCATAGTACCAATTCAACAAAAATGTCTGGGCAAGTGATTTTTTTTTCGGACCAGTAAAATTTCCATTTTGACTTGCCCGAGGACAAGTGCTCATATCAGATATTTCCACACCCCTGCCATACCAGTATTCTGTATTACTTAATTTACATCCATTGATGTAATTATTTCACAGCTATTTATTTTTTCCATTTACATGTATAAAGGTGATTCATTAGAAGCACAACAGGAATTTGCCAAGTCTTTAGCACAGACAATGTCAAGTCTGGAGGAGAATTCTGAAGATTTACAGGTAAAATATGATGTAAATTTAACCTCTAAGAAAAGTCTTGAGGCGAATTCTGAAGATTTATAGGTAAAATATAATGTAAATTTAACCTCTAAGAAAAGTCTTGAGGAGAATTCTGAAGATTTATAGGTAAAATATAATGTAAATTTAACCTCTAAGAAAAGTATTGAGGAGAATTCTGAAGATTTACAGGTAAAATAGGATGTTGATTTAACCTATAAGAAATTTCACTTGCTACCACTGGACAAGTGAGATTGATGTAAGACGACGACCCTTAATGTGAACCCTAGACCATTAAGGTTATTGTAAACAGATGTTTTTTTTAATAAACTATAATATGATGTAAAAAAAAACCTAAGAAATTTAATGAAAATCTTAAGCTGACCTGAACCAACTGTCATGTGAGCTATCATTGTTATGGATGTTGTCATTTTGCATTGTCTGCCAGAGTGTCATTGTCTGCAGGAGTGTCATTGTCTGCCGGAGTGTCATTGTCTGCAGGAGTGTCATTGTCTGCCGGAGTGTCATTGTCTGCCGGAGTGTCATTGTCTGCAGGAGTGTCATTGTCTGCCGGAGTGTCATTGTCTGCAGGAGTGTCATTGTCTGCAGGAGTGTCATTGTCTGCCAGAGTGTCATTGTCTGCAGGAGTGTCATTGTCTGCAGGAGTGTCATTGTCTGCCAGAGTGTCATTGTCTGCCGGTGTGTCATTGTCTGCAGGAGTGTCATTGTCTGCCAGAGTGTCATTGTCTGCCGGAGTGTCATTGTCTCTCTTTCTGTTAACATTTCACATTACAGTCTTTTTTAACATTTTTAAACATTTCATGTATTTCAAATCAGTATTAAATCACTATAAATGTAAGTTTTTGTACTTTTCTGACATCAGTTATTATTTCTCAGTGATATCTCCAGGTATTTTGTTGTCTAATAACAAACCTGGTGATCAATAAATAGCTGCAAAATAGCAAAAAATTAAGTTAAGCAAGCATACAGAATTTAAGTTGCTACAAAATTTTCTAATTTTTCGGACTTTTATTCTTGTATAATGTGTTTACACACAACAAATTCCTAATATATCTGACCCAGTAAGACTATATTCCTAATATATCTAACCCAGTAAGTCTGTATATTCCTAATATATCTAACCCAGTAAGTCTGTATATTCCTAATATATCTAACCCAGTAAGACTGTATATTCCTAATATATCTAACCCAGTAAG
>MJUT01059659.1:359024-374049 GCA_002080005.1 Gigantidas platifrons
AAGACTGTATATTCCTAATATATCTAACCCAGTAAGACTGTATATTCCTAATATATCTAACCAGTAAGTCTGTATATTCCTAATATATCTAACCCAGTAAGTCTGTATATTCCTAATATATCTGACCCAGTAAGTCTGTATATTCCTAATATATCTAACCCAGTAAGTCTGTATATTCCTAATATATCTAACCGAGTAAGTCTGTATATTCCTAATATATCTGACCCAGTAAGTCTGTATATTCCTGATATATCTAACCCTGTAAGACTGTATATTCCTAATATATCTAACCCTGTAAGACTGTATATTCCTAATATACAATGTATCTAACCCAGTAAGACTGTATATTCCTAATATATCTGTATATTCCTAATATATCTAACCCAGTAAGTCTGTATATTCCTAATATATCTAACCAGTAAGACTGTATATTCCTAATATATCTAACCCAGTAAGACTGTATATTCCTAATATATCTAACCCAGTAAGACTGTATATTCCTAATATATCTTACTTCTTACAAGCTTCTAGGAATATCATTGGTTTAAAGTGATCACGTGGAAACCGTGTATATTCAATACACGGTCAGTAGATTTTTAATACACGGTTAGTAATAGAGTTATCTCCCCTTTTTCTTTCAAAACAAAGATGACGTTGAACAACGAGACGCCGACACGTTTCGCCCTGACAACAGACGTTGAAATTATAAACAGACGTATTATTATTTTTTTAATATTACAATAAAAAAAATAATTGACCCGAGTAAGTTTGTCCCCAAATGTTGGTTCAATGACTTGACCAATGTAACATTCCACAAGTCACCAAATATTGTTATAGTGACACATATGAATCACTTACACACAACACAAAAATTACATATTTATTAGTTTTGATGCAGTTACATATAAATCCCTCATTCAACGGTAATCAGTAAGATATATTTGTTACACAGTGTGTTAGTGACCTAATACGATATATACGGGGTCAGTAAATTAAATATGGGGCTCGAGCTACGCTCTCGCCCCATATGGAATTTACTGACCCCGTATATATCATATTAGGTCACTAACACACTGTGTAACTAATAATATCTAACCCAGTAAGACTGTATATTCCTAATATATCTAACCCTGTAAGACTGTATATTCCTAATATATCTAACCCAGTAAGTCTGTATATTCCTAATATATCTAACCCTGTAAGACTGTATATTCCTAATATATCTAACCCAATAAGACTGTATATTCCTAATATATCTAACCCAGTAAGACTGTATATTAAGTGGATGCATGTGTGTTGGATACTAATTTTAATATCTTATGCTAAATTTGGATTGAAATATGCTTTGACAAATCCATTATTTTTGTAGGGTAAAATGTCAGAGGATGATTTCATGAAAGCATTTACAAGTATGGGTATAGAAGATGGGCAAGATGGCTTTATGCCTATGATGCAAGGAATGATGAAATCTTTATTATCAAAAGATATTTTATATCCTTCATTGAAAGAATTGTCACAAAAAGTGAGTATCTGTGATTCATTGTAATAATGCTGTACTACGATAAACTTAATATACCAAAAAAAATGTGTTATATAGATGCAGGGTCAAGGTTAGGGTTATGGTGTTTAATGTCACGTTCAACAATATTTCAGTTATATTGTGTCGGGTAAGTTTTATTCATTGTGCAAACCAGTGTACCTGGAGAAAACCACTGACCTGCCGCAAGTCACTGACAAACTTGATCACCTAATATTGTATCGAGTACAGAATTAGACTAAGGACACCCCATAACACTGGACAAGTCCAAAATTTTAAAGAATTCAATATTTTTAAAAACTGCACATTAAATGACAAATATCAGTAAATAATAAAGTGTTTTTCTTTTAATTTAATGTTGTGCTATAAATAACTCTGTAGTCTGTATACCACAAAGAAATATGCAAAATAAACGTAAGATCATCTCCAGATACATGTAAAATTTATATAATTTAGGCCATACAAAGTTAATTTCTTGGTTCTCAGGCCCGCCCGCATGTGGAAATTCGTCGCCGCATTGCCGATTTTTTTGCAAAAATAGTAAAAAAAAAAATTAAATGCGGTAGCGCTGTCCGTACGGAAAAAACAACCGCATCCGTTTTTCTCCTATATCGTGTGGTCGGTGAAATGCTTTAAACGCATCATGCTTAAATGAGATTTAAAGCATCGTTATGACAATGTATAAATAAAAAACGTGTTTCCGTTTGACATTTAGACAAAATGTCAATCGTTTCTGTGCAAATTCGACACAAATGTTTGCCAGTTTTACCAGGAAACATAATAGGGGGCTTCTCCGAAGCTTGTACCTTATTGGAATTGTTTACGGAGATAAAAAAAATGGTACGTTGGGACCAGCGGATTGGACGTTTCCATAAAAATTAACCACTTGTGATGTTTCTGCCACCATCGGAAGAAATAAAATTGAAATGTTCAATAAAGTAATGAAAAGATTTATACATTGCCATATTTTTCACCAAAAAAAAGAAGAAAAAATGCCTCCCTCATCACTTTTTACAGCAGTAAAAGGATAAAAAAAAATGCCGCCCTCCCTCATCAATTTTGACAAAAAAGGGCCTGAGAACCAAGTAATTAACTTTGCATGGCCTTAGTTCTGCTCATAATGAAAAAAAAAAACTAAATTCAGTAATTTCGAAAATCCTAAATTGTATTTTCACAAAGGGCTAGAAGGAAATTTTTGGCCAAATATTGCAAATACAAGATTCAACAGGGTTCCCACGCTACCGGGAAAATGGGAAAAGTCTGGGAATTCGGTTTATACTGTTCACAGTCAGGAAAAGTCCTTGAATTTCACAGAAATCGTGAAAATCCGGGAAAAAATCGGGAATTTTATCGCCGGTCAAGGTTCATTTGTAGTACCAAATATTTTTGGTTATTAGTCAATTCTTAACACATCTGATTCAGCTGAACGCTTAATGTAATGGCGTTTAGAAAAGCTTGATTAATGTAACTATTAACCTGACGAAATGGCGTGACTTTCAACAGTTTCTTCTTTCTTTTTGTCACAAATTGGAGTTCGGGAATTTCTCCCAGACATTAATATCAACTCAAACATTCTCACCGAGGAATCTGTTGTGAACATTTTACAGTCTATAATTGTGAAAAATGTGAAGAACATTGACGAAACAAAAACAGTTTTCAGAAACAACAACGGCCACGTGTGTCAATTTAATTTCAAAATGTACTACATTGGTTGATTTAGATTTGGAGGGATGTTTTTACCTCAGCCCCAGTCAAATTATTTGTGTATTTCTCCATAGCCAAAGATGGCCCACCTAATTGGATGTTCATCAGAGAATTTGTTATGGTATTTACATTAGAGTTGTAAACAAGAACACAATGTTGTAATATAGAGGCACTGATTTTAGAAAATCATAATGAAATTAAATTTTCATTTACTATTCAAACATACAATGTATGCTGAGAAAACTGTACAGCATTTTTATACTTTATGTTAAGGGATTGATTCAGACTGTCTCTTAGTTCATTGGGTATATTCAAGCTGACCTTGAAAAAATGAAGAAAACCCTTAACTCCTTGAAAAGACCTGGAATTTCTTGGACAAAAAAGGGTGGGAACCCTGATTCAAAAAATATTTAATTTTTGAAAATAGCAAAATGACATTTAACCACATAATGTTTAAAGACAATAATAAATAAATCTATGCAATGGGTTTAAAATCCAACGAATTGTTTTTGAAATTTGTTAAACAATTTCAGTATTTTGTTGTTTGGTTTGCAAAAAACATGTAACATATAAAAGTTCAACTTACAAATCTTATGATTTTTCATTTTGCAGTATCCCCATTGGTTAGATGAGAATAGAGATAAAACAGATAAAGTACAATTAGAGAAGTATTTACAACAACAGACAATTGTAGGAGAAATTTGTCAAGAATTTGAATCTGAGCTGTCTCACGACTCTGAGGATAGGAAGAAATTAAGATTTGAGAGAATAGTTGATCTAATGCAACAGGTAACTAGTATTTGAGAGACAAAAATTGACATGATGGTGGATAAATTTCATTTCCATATTAATTTACCTGACACAAAGGATGTGTAATTAGGCAAAAAAAAAATCTGCACTTCCACTAACATTCTTGAAACAATAGGATATGAAGATGGGCAACATTCAAAGTTATCTTTAAATTTTACTTAGCTTATACAGGACAATTATCTGACTTTTGCCGTTCTTGTCCAAAAATGGCACTAAAAACTTTAGTGTAGTCACTGATAATTAGTAGGGCCGATGGGGTTGTAATCGTATATTTGTTCCTAATAATATTTGTTCCAAAAGGAAAAAATAATCAAATAATATTTATTCCATGGAACAAGTCTTATGGAATATTTATTCCACCTGTATGACATTTGTTCCACTTTGAAAGGTACATTTATTATAGGTAAATGATATAATAAAAGTTACTTTAATATAATACTTGTACATACCAGAATAAATATTATATAATACTTTATATACCTACCAGAATGAATATTATATAATACTTGTACCTAACAAATTTATTTCTGGATCGAAAAATATTTTATGTAATATTTGTTCCATTTTAAACTTATTTGTTCCTTATAATAATATTTGTATCTAAGAAATTTTATTATATAATAAAAGTTCTGAATAGGAAATTATTTTATGTAATACATGTTCCATTGTACTGGTATTTTTATTATGTCAGTGGAACATGAATTACATAAAATAAATTCCTTTTGGAACTTTTATTACATAATAAATTTTCTTAGGAATAAATATTATAGAGGAACTTCTGTTCCGTCACAGTGTTAGCATAGCAGTTCTTATCCAAAAATGGAACTAAAAACTTTAGTGTAGTCACTGATAATAAGTAGGGCCGATGGGGTTAGCGTAATAGTTCTTGTCCAAAAATGGCACTAAAAACTTTAGTGTAGTTACTGATAATTAGTAGGGCAGATGGTGTTAGCGTAACAGTTCTTATCCAAAAATGAAACTAAAAACTGTAGTGTAGGCACTGATAATAAGTAGGGCTGATGGGGTTAGCGTAATAGTTCTTGTCCAAAAATGGCACTAAAAACTTTAGTGTTGTCACTGATAATTAGTAGGGCCGATGGTGTTAGCGTAACAGTTCTTATCCAAAAATGGAACTAAAAACTGTAGTGTAGGCACTGATAATAAGTAGGGCCGATGGGGTTAGCGTAATAGTTCTTGTCCAAAAATGGCACTAAAAACTTTAGTGTAGGCACTGATAATAAGTAGGGCCGATGACAATAATATATAGTAGGGGCGATTGGGTTAGCATAAATACAGGTATTGTTTTGGCTTTATAGCTTTGCCCTTTAATACCTAGAAATTGTAAATTAAAGATGGCCTCCACTATGGAACATTGTTTAACATACAACTCATTATGATTGACAATTGTACATTCAAACCTAGTTTCAAAGTTGAAGGGAACAGTGATGATATATTTGCATACCTGTCAAGACACGGTTTTTTGCAGGTCAGACCCGAGAATTTCGCTTATTTGTGCCCATGACCTGATATTTTTTAGTCACCCGTCGGGTCATGAAATAACCCTGGATTTCAACATACCTCCCGACATCACCCGGATATTTTAAAGTGTCATTTTCCTGCGTCGCTTTTTAACTTAGACACTTTATTTATATTTCCGCCCTGAGTAGTTTTCAAATAGAATACTTCTTTAATCGAAAGCTATGTCTGGAAGGAAGAGGTCGTTGTCAGGGCCGGCATGTTTCACTCCACAGAAAAAGAAAAAATATAAATGCTTGTACCAGGACAGCTTGGAAAAAGAATTCCAATGGGTTTTAAAAAACCTAGCGATCGCGGTGCCAGTGATGCATTCTGCATTCTATGCAAGTCGCATATTAGCATTTCGTCTGGTCCAAAAAATGACTTACATGTAATTAGACATGCTAAAACTGCATCTCATCTGGCTTATGAAAAATCCTCAGCTGGTTCTAAAAATATTTCGTTCTTTATGTCCAATGCAAAAACCAAACTTCAGGACAAGATAACTAATGCTGAGACTTTATTTGCAAACAGTGTTGCAGAACATAACTTGGCTATGAATTTGTACCATCTTCTATCCTTCTAAAAGCTGCAAAATCAGCAACAAATGACTACAACAAAAGTCTTAACTGTTAATCTGTATCTGTATGTTGTGTATAATGCAATATGATTATTATGAAATTATTAAAAGGTTTGAATGTACTATATCTTTAAAAATTATGCCCTGAAAAGTTCGTCACGCGTTATGACCTGATTTTTTTTTAAGTTCAATGCAGGTCATGACCTGCTTTTTGACCATCAAAGGTTGACAGGTATGTATTTGGGATGAAGTATGATTATGAACATGGTTTAAGTGAAGAATTAAACCAGTTTATAACAAGAAAGTGAAACATAAATGATACATGTACATGTATCAGAATACAAGTAGTGATGGATTGTCAAAATACTACTATATTATTAATTATTTTACTTATTTATTTTATTTTCTATAGATGCAAGATCTAGGACAACCTCCTAAAGAAATAGTTGGAGATATGGTATGTTATATATTATATTTTTGAGAGATTTATTTACATTACAATGTATAAGATGCATTTTTTATCATTTGTCTGACTTGGAAAAATCTTTTTTTTTCCAAGATGTATTTTATGCTAATTAATTGGTAGTGAGGCTAAATTATACCCCCTCAGGCCAAAAGTACACCATGACAAATGCACAGATCGAATTCTGATGATACCCCCCCCCTCCCAAAGCTAAAAATCCATCACGATGTATAAATGAATTGTCCTTAATTATAAATATTTTATTTGTTTTCTAACATAATAACTATTTGTAGATAGTAGTCTGACAGTGAAAATAAATATTTTTGGTAACCAAACTTTTTATTTTACAAACAAGTACCGTCTTTTTGTGTCTATTAAACGCACTGGTGCATAGAACCCACCCTCTTTCCTCCCCAAAAAATCTGGGAAAATTCTAGTTCCTATCTATAGAATGCAGGGAAATTCAGTAAAACATTCACGGCAGAAATCCTCGTTAAAACGGCAAAATACTGCTAATAACACTGATCACGTATTTGTTAATTCATGTATTTTTGATAAATTTTAGACAGGGAAATGTTAAATTAGTTTTGTTAAAAGAGTTTAAACCGATTATTCTACATTTTGCAAGTGAAAATTAGCTGTTTGTGATGGCAGGAAGTTTATTGGTAATGTTTAATTTGAAAACAAGTTCAAAACGGCAATGAAAATGTTACGGATGGAGCAGTTGACTTTTTTGTCATTCTTTACGTGAATTATGGTTGTTTTAAATAATAAATATGTAGATATGTTTAATCTTTAATCAGTATTAATTCATCAAATAATGAACCGTTCATGTGATCAAAGATAGGCAAGATAGGGTCAAGCTTAAAATTGGAAGTAATTACTATCGATTCAAATAAAGTGAAAACAATACAAAAGTAATAACATTAATTAAGACCTGATCAAAGAGATTATAATTTCTTTTGAAGTGTACTCATATTGTGCCACTGCTACAATATATTATATAATATTGACAGGTGTCCCAGTAAGTTCAATTATCTTTTCACACCTTGTTATACAATATACTGTCCTTGACCTTGTCAACTGCTGAAGTGCTGTAAAAATTGATAATTCAAACAAAGGTTCAATACCCAAACACAGGTAATTTCACCCCAAGAAAAAATAGATTGAAAAAAAGTAAAATATCACACCTCTGATAGCAAACATTTGACAGTTATTCCTGCATTCGTATGGACAATTAGTTCCGAACAACAACACCAATGTACAAGTATGATTATTGACAAACATCGAGAATATTTACATACCTTTCAAAAAGGCAATGAAAAAGCAATAAATAAAATTTTTATACAATTTTATTTTAAATAACACATATATAATGAACACAATTAATGTTATTTGAACAATAATTCATCGATCATTGGGAATATTGCCGTCCGTGAACTCGAAGCTATGCTACCTGCAACTCTCTGCGTGACCTGAAAAAAAGTGTCTGATACTTGCTCTTATGCATAAAACGCACCCCACCTACAAATTATCATTTTAAAGCATAAGACCATGTTCTATACATACCTAAAAACGGTAAAACATTTGAATATTTTTTTTAATTATTTTCAAAAATGATTATGTTTTCATTACAGGCACCAGGTTTAGACTTTGATGAAAACGGTTTACCTAAAATTCCAGGTACACCACAGGGCTGTAGTGTCATGTGATCATTTTTCAGAAATCATCTGTCATGTGATTACTAAGACTGAGAGTCTGGTTACAGCTGTGATAAAGATCATGTGATACCTAATGTCAAGTTTTGATACACCATACAACAGTGATTTGGCCGAGGGATGGAATTCTTTGTGATAGTTCAAAATTGACCAAGTATTGAGAAATATTGTATAAGAATAACTCAGGAAAATAAGAATTTCTCCTCTGCTAACATAATTTTATTATCACATGGGGAGTATTTATGTACATGGCATATTGGTATCAAATATATTTTATACTTGGCTAAGAACAGTTGAAAATTTGAGGCATTTAAATCATATCAATACTTTTATGAATATCCACAGATAGTGGATATTTTGTATGCATTTTTTGTTGATTTAAGGAATATTTGAAATTGTTGAACAGGTTATACGATATAACCTGGTTTGGGTCAGTTTACACTTAATAAACCACAAATCGGTTTATGAAAAGCGTAAACTGACCCAAACCAGGTTATGCAAGTATAACCTGTTCAATAATTTTAAATATTCCTTATAATTTAATTTTTAAAAGAAAATTTAATGATTCCTCGATTTTAATTACGATTATTTCATGTGACTATTTGAATTTGTCGTTGGCAGATGAACACGTTGGTAACGTCACAATACCAACCCAGGTTATCGAGTATAACCAAAATTTTCTCCAGACGGATTAGCCGATCAGATTGAAATATTCAAATCAAATTAAATTATTCTTCAATAATTACTTTGTCTATTTTAACACGAATCTTAGCTTACCTGGCCAATATTGCCTTGGATCATGTATTGTCATTACTTTATTTCTGTCGTCATCTTCTATATCTGATATTTTTGCATTGAAAGTTTCTCTAAATCCATTTGGCCAAAGGTATCAAATATAGGTAGAATGTTGATTGAATGGCTCTCTTCAATATTTCTTGTTTTAATGCAAATCCAACAATGAGCTGCTTTCTGATTGACACCCAAACACAGCATACTTTTAAATATATGACCCATGGGAAATTCTATTAGAAACTGCTTCTAAAAACTACAGGTTTAATGATTACTATGGTATATTAAATGATCTTTCGATAGTCCTTGTATAATCTTAATGATTTTTGTGTGGATTCGAAATCCAAGATGGCTGTCACCCTATGTCATATTAAAAATTATATACTGTCAAAGTACTTTTCTTCGTGGGCATCAATTTTCGTGGTTTGGTTAAAAATTACAATTTCGTGGATTCGTAAATTCGTGGATTTTGTGTTTGTACCCAAAATAAAATTTGTGGAATTTATATTTTCAACATGATATATAAGTTTCATTGGGTAGCAAATATTTGAGAAAGCTTCGATATATTAGACAGATGAGCCGTATAATTATGTAATAGGAAGTGGAACATGGATATTAAAGTGTTCATTTTGACAGTTGTAGAAAATTCCGGCATTTGTAAATTTAGCAGAATTTATTTGATCAAATTTGAAAGTTAAAAAAAATCTACTAAAATTACTTTATTAGCACGTACACTAGCAATTTCCTTTAATTTATATTAAATTCGTTTTTTTATGTCTTACATATATTTACTCTCCATTTTATTTTCAATTTTTGTTTATCACAACTAAAAAAAGAACAATAAAGTTTTTTTCTCACTCGTTGTCGTGCCACAAGATTATCCCCAGGGCAAATGTAAGTTCACTTATGGATAATTGATCATTAATTGTTTAAAGAAAGGTGATTAAATTTGTTTATTGAAGCAAGAGTGGTATACTTTAATAGAAAAATGTTTATACAACACTAAGAAGCGTGTCACTGTCAGTGTATGGTTTGGAAGTAAATTTGATTTCTATAACCGGAAGTTGTTAAAATATCTTTCAATAATCAATATTTTTTGAAAATATTTAATAGAGTGCACGTGCCTTGAGACAAGAAAACTGAAACAGGGTTGATGATACTGAAATATCTTTTCTCTTTCTGTTTATATTATTATTTTTTAAGGCTCTGAACCCGACAAGAAATATTGTATTTATATATATTTTATATATTTATATATATATGTATAATTGCGGGGCCTGGGTGGCTCAATGAGTTAGGTCATTGGAACTAACAACTCATACAAGCCTATCACCAATACGGCTAGGGTTCGCGCCTGGCTTTGTAAATTACAAAAAAAGGGTGCACTCGACTCGCAGCCACATGTGATAAAGTTTACCAGTTGCTTGCCCATTGTCTGTGGTTCTCAACGGGTAGTCCGGCTTCCTCCACCACTAAAACTGGTCGCCATGATATAGCTGAAATATTGTTGAAAGTGGCGTTAAAACACCAAAAATAAATAAATAATAAATGTATTATTGCCTCCAATGACAATAATCAATGTATGCAATTTATTTGTCCCTATTGTGGGCCCATTGATTGGAATAATAAATATTCTTATTCTTATTCTTATCCTTATAAATATTTCTGTCATTTTTACACATGCATTTAAAATAAAATAATTCACAAATATGTTTACGTGGATTATAACCCATTAAAAGGAATGCTTGTACTTGTTTCGTCATAAAAATTGTCAATTGTACCCTGTGCAGCTGATCTAGAACGTTGAGGTCACTCGTGGACAGCAGTCAATATATCGATGTTGAGTTGCTTCCCAAGTTTCATTGTTCGTTGGGTTCTTAATTTCGTGGATCAGCCTACCCACGAAAACCACGAAAATTGGTACCCCATGAATAAAAGTGATTTCACAGTATCCCAATTGTTTAGGGTTAGGATTATTTATGTTGATCACAATTGACTTCAACATATGAAGTGAGTAATTGGGTTCGAACCCTCATCTGGGAAAAAAGGCTTATGTTTAGAAGTCAACAAATTTAACTACTTTGCCATCTAGATCCCGGAACCCTGTTGGAAAATGTTTTTAAAATATCTTCTGAAACCAATGAACCAATTCAAAACAAATTACCAGTAACCTAAATGTTTCTGTGACAATCCTGTATAAAATGTGTATATTTTGCATCAGTCAGAAATGGTCGCCACAATGTGACATAATTTGACATACAACCCTAATCAATGGATAATTATTTTTCTGATCTAACAAATATGTTAACAGATTTTAAATGTTTGTTGGATCAGTTCTAAATATATCTGTTGATCCAAGGACATTCTGTATTGGATTATGTCAGAGGTCAAATTTCAAACAACCAATCAGAAGCAAGCTTACAAAATCTTGAGGTATTGAATAGTAAAGAAAGTTTTTAAAAGTGTAGAAAACTTCCAAATGCAAACAAAGGGTTACTTGAGTCAGAAAGTCATTATCATGGTTAGTGGATGTAAAAGACATCTAATTTTAATTCCATTGATCAAGATTGTATTTTGGGTAAGCTTTTTGATTTGTTAATTTTTTTTTATAGCATATTTGTACTAATTTAAGCACATGTAGTTCCACACCAGGAATTTTTTTTATGGAGACAGAGTATATTTTTCTTTATTATATAGATAGGTGTGAATTATGGAGATTTATCCGTGAAATAAATTCCGATATTTCACATGTGAAATATCAGTTTTTTCCCACCAGAACTACTTTTAGACAACTTTAAGTGTAGTGGTTACGTCCCTTGTTGTGTTACGGTGAATACACACATGATTGTAAACTGAAACAATTAAACAAATGAAAAAGTTTTAGTACTTTTATAAATTATTTTAATTGAATCATTTTATTGATACATTAAAATCGAACACTTGCTTATTCTAAATCGAATCATTTCACTAGCATAACACAACAGATTTAAATATAAACAAACAACGGCATTGTTAAAAGTGCATTGTAGATTGTCAGTTTCCTAATTCCTTTCACCACCCCTTTTCAATGAAAAATCGTCTGCTTTGAACAATCGTAAAATTAAAAAAAACCAAAACAAAATGTCTGATCATTTTGACGCATATACGGCAGCTGTAGTCTCCAAATTTTTAGAAGAAAATGATTTTGACTTGGAAAATGTGGAAATGCAAGAATTTAATATTGTAGATGTCCAAACAAATGTTCCAAATTCCAATGGCAATACAAATGAAAATGTATATCAAACTAAAGTCCAGTCGGGTAGATTTCAAAACGTTTCATTTGAGGACATTGATCCATTCCTTAGTTCGAATTTTGTTACACATGAAATACACACGACTCAGACAAAATAATAACACATCGTGCCTGGTTCCTCAGATAAATCTGACTGACATTAGTCACAATTGCAATGAATTTTTCCACAACAACTTTACAAATCCGCCCATATTCAAATAAAATTCAGAAACTCGTCCTTCATTTAAATTTCCAATTTTTTTCATCGAAGCGACAACACTTGAATGTGCGGCCATATTGATTACACACTATCATTGCTCGTAGATTCATACGTGTGGAATGAAATATACAAATTAAATAAAATAATATAAAAGACATTTTGGAAGTCTATATAATAAACAGTATAACTAATCATAGATTTTGAATATCAAAATAAGACCACTCGTGACCGAATACGCATTAAGGATTAAACTCGTGGACGGAACAAGTTCTGCCCACTCGTTTAAATCCTTATGCGTACTTCGGTCTCTCGTGGTCTTATTTTGATATTCAAAATCTACGATTAGTTATACTATATTTATTCTTAAGAAATTATATTCAGATGAAATGCTTGTTACATATTTTTAATTGATGAGCATTGTGTACGCTTGAAATGATTGTTATTCTTTTTATCGAAAAAACCAAGGAAAATGTATAAAGATTTAATTAATTTTTATATGCCCGTCTAAGACGGGACGTATTATGGTATACCAATGTCCGAGTGTCCGTCCGTCCATTTCACATGTCACTCTCTAACTTAAGAACCCCTTGGCCAATTCACTTCAAATTTCACAGAGTTATTGGAATTGATGGTCTTACGGTCTGTATACTTTATGGTGAAATTTCAATTTTTCATTCCAGAGTTATGGGACTTTATTCATCAAATTGTAGGCGATTTTTCATATGTCATGCTCTAAATTGAGAACCCCTTGGCCAATTCACTTCAAACTTCGCATAGTTAATGGAATTGATAGTCTTACAGTCTGTATACTTTTTGGTGAAATTTTGATTTTGCATTTCAGAGTTATGGGACTTTATTCATCAATTTGTAGGTGATTTTTCGTATGTCGCGCTGTAAGTTGAGAACCCCTTCGCCAATTCACTTCAAACTTTGTACTGTTATTGGAATTGATAGTCTTTACTACTCAACGATTGATGGCATATCCTGACCATTAGATTATTTGGATTTGTTTGCAATATATGTGTATAGTTGTTTTTTTTTGTCAATACAAAAGGTATGTCAAACTATTATAGTGTTTTATTTCAACATAAATATTTTTAGATTTTTCATTCAAGAGTTATTGGAAAGAAAGTCTTTACAAATATTGTATGAATGTTGACGACAGGCGTATCATGCGCTCTTGGCGCAGCTGTTTATTGTCCCCCACTTCCGCAAAAAGCGGAGCGGGGGATATGGAAATGCCGTCCGTCCGTCCAGATATAATGTAAGCGCTCTCAGATTTTTATTTGTTGACCAATTGATTTCAAACTTACACACAAGCATTATATTAAGAATCTCTAGCTTAAGTTCGAAACTGGGCAAAATTCGAAAAAAAATTCTTGTAAAATCATGTTTTTTTTTATAGAAAATGTACATATTTTGAGAATTACACATTTCTCTGAAACTACAAAAGGTAGAAGCTTAATATTTGGTATTGGTGGAGATGCCAACGTGAAGTTGAGTATGCAACATTCTCCCCTCTCCCCCCCCCCCTTTGAAAAAAAAAAAATTCTTGTAAAATCATGTTTTTTTTTTATAGAAAAAGTACATATTTTGAGAATTACATATTTCTCTGAAACTACAAAAGATAGGAACTTAATATTTGGGGAATCTGTATAAAAAAATGTGACCGAGATCCCCACCCTAAGCCATATATATTTATGATCAGGGTGACTAGGCAAATTAAATGCCTTATAGTTCAGGCCCTGGGGGGTCATACCCCACCCCCTACCTGAAGTGAACTTTTTAGCCGAGTTGCAACGAAGTTGCAGTCGGCTTATGTTTTGGCGAAAGGCGGGCGGGCGGGCGTACGGGCGTATGGATATCTTCGTTAACGCGATAGCGCTCTTAGTTTTTGGCCGATCAACATAATTTTTGGTAGGAAGCATTATTACACTATTATTTAGAGCGAGTTCGAAATTCAGATTAATCTATTGTTTTTTTCTTGTAAAATTATGGTTTTTTTATAGAAAAAGTACATATTTTGAGAATTACACATTTCTCTGAAACTACATAAGATAGAAACTTAATATGTGGTATGGGTGGAGATGCCAATGTGAAGTTGTGCATTTAGCATTTTTTATCCCCAGGGCTCAGCCCCACCCCGCTGGGGAATCTGTTTTAAAAATGTGACCGAGATCCCCACCCTAAACCATATATATTTATGATCAGGGTGACTAGGCAAATTAAATGCATTATAGCTCAGGCCCCAGGGTCATACCCCACCCCCTACCTGAAGTGAACTTTTTAATGGTTGAGATCCCCACCCCTAAACCATATATATTTATGATCAGGGTGACTAGGCAAATTAAATGCATTATAGCTCAGGCCCCAGGGTCATACCCCACCCCCTACCTGAAGTGAACTTTTTAATGGTTG